>JACEOJ010000121.1:0-260781 GCA_013761285.1 Campoletis sonorensis
AAAAAAAAATACATTAATGGCGTTTTCCTAAACGGACAAAGAAATTTCGTAAATAAACAATCGTGATTATTTACGCTCAATGTCATATTCAACGATCCCACATGCAACAACATGAATATTCGTTCGGGTTAGCACGCTGATTATTGAAGAATTTCTGAAATTGTGAAAATTTGAGGACAATGTTACTTGCGGTATTCCGCAATCTCGTAACATGACGTTTACGCATACCGGAAACGAGAGTACCCAAGGGCTACTAAGAGGTACCATTGTCTCTATGAATGCGTTTATATGAGCAAAATTCCAACGTGAATATGCCAGCCTACCCTTGCGTGGCTCGATCCCCTTCAGGGGGAAAATAAACTGACTGTATTACCCGAAAATATGGGAATAAACATCGAATGTGTTAGTCTGCTATTTATAGGGGAATATTTCAGAATATTCACGACCCTGAATACTGTTGTAAGATAATTTATGAAAAAAGCGTAAATTCCTTCGAAATCTTCGTTTCTAATGTGTATGCGTAAGTTTTTCTCAATTGAAATTAATATCGCAGATTTGACAATGCAATTTTATTATTATTTTTTCAATTTGGCTTCTTTGCAATGGATCCTTTGTGAATTTATTTTGGACTATTTCATTTTCTTTCATCCCTATTCCAGGTTGTCAACCAAATATTTTTTATTAAATTTCAATGAAGTATAGAGAAACATAAAAGTTGGTACAACCATTGAAATTGCATCATTTCTATAAACTCTAACTATCATATTCAAATATTTTTCTGTTCATTTAAAAAGTGATATTCTGATGAAAAAAATTTTTCATTAGAATATGAAAAATATTCTTTGAATATTCGCCAAGTAGGGAAATATTTCATTTCAACAGAATCGAACATCTTTATAATCGTGTAGTTTTTCGTACTAGACAAAAAAATGATTCATGAAACAGAGTCCTATCTAAGTGAACAAAAAATGATGGATCGAAGTATTTTTAAGTTAAGTTAAAAAAAAAAATGGTTGGATGCACCATTCAATGTCCAACTAAGTGGAATTTTGTTAAATCCACATTTTTTTCGTTCAGTGCAACGACTAACTACACTGTTAATTAATAATATTAACTGTGTCCAGTTTTCACCGTTTCTGTCAATCTTTTGCCCTTCAAATATTGAAAACAATCTGTTCGTGTCAATAATGTTGCGATTTCTTTCAAACGATGTTTCGTGATAAGTTTTTTATATCTTCACTCTTATTTAAGCGTCAGAGGTGTAACATATGTCAAGGTGACTCTTGTAGAAGTTTGTAAAGTGAGATGCCGATAGTGCAAATTTATTGAGGAATGAGTTTGAAAACGCAGTGTCAGACACTTTCGAGTACTTGACGCATCGCTTATCAAGAAAATTACAACGAAGTTGTTGAAGGCTATATATTCTATTTTCTCATTGTCACTGCGACCGGAGAATATCGGATGTTGAGATAATGAATCAATATTCAATGTTAGACGCGCACATATGGTTTAGTTTCGAACTTCGTTGGTCCAAAACCGGCTGAAGTAACTTTTTGCTCTGCATTATGAAGCCTCGAAGTGTACGACACAGTAATGAACTTTGTAAATCAAAAATGTTCGACTTCATTCATGAAATGCTGTCATTCACAATGCACAGCTGACAAAGGATGAAAGAGAAGATTGAAATTATCACACAGATATTTCGCCAAGAACATTAAGGAGTCAACAAAATGAATAATGAGTTGTGAAAAATATCAAATAAAGTATTGGAGTGAAAAATAATTTCTTGCTTGCGTCATATTCCCTCGATCTTTTGTTTGGATTTTGTGACACAATGGATATAAAACTACCCTGGAAAAATCCCGCGCTCCGCGAGAGATCTCTCAATTAATCAGTAGACTTGATTTTTCATTTTTTTCCTCACGAAAATTAATATCTGTTGCCCGAAGGGGACGAAGATTCACGAAAAGTCGCCCACGTACCGTCTGCCACTAACATGCCCAGAAAATTAATGTATTCTCATTGAAATAAAGTTTGAACAAAAGTCAAAGAAATTTAGTATCGCTTAGAGACAGCAGTTTAACCTTAAGCAAAATCTCTGAATTATCTAATTCAATTACACATTATAATCGAATCTTTTTTGAAATAATAAATCAAATTGACGCCTGGAAAGCGGAGCGTGAATTTTTTTACACAATAATCTACGATTCATTTCCCTATATAATAATTTGTTTGAATAAACTCACGTTTTATAAAAGATCAAATAAGGGTAATTTTTTCTTTTCTCCTGTTCTGACTGTTAACCTACTGAATATAGTGGTTTTCACTAAAAAAAAAAAAAAAAAAGAAAAAAAACAAGTAGCCTACAACTCCACGGTTCCAAACTTTGAAGAAAAAAGAATTTTTATGATTAAAAAATGAATATTTTCCAATGAATTTTTTTCGACGAATTATATAATAATGTTGATGTGTAGAGTAAATTGCACGTTACTGCAAAAATGATCATGTCCTGAGGAATGTTCTCTAAACAAAACTGACTACGAATTTGAGAAAAAAAAAATCGAAAAACTATTACAAAACGTAAAATCTTTTTCGTTAAAAATATACTCCTTCGTTATTTGTAAATTTGTGATTCTAATGATGTTTACCCGATGATGAAAAACTTTGTAAATATATAATCGCGAATAGGACACGCAGGGACCTTTTTTAAGGACGTGTGTAGTCGGTTCTCGAGGCCCGACGATGTCGCGGTCTCAACGGCGACTGAACTTCGAAGCGCGCGCGGATGCTGACAATCTTTCTCTCGCTCTTTCTCTCTCAACGAGATGTACACGCGCGTGTCCCGAGCATTGTACCATTCGTTCACACTCGTAAAAGATATACATAGATATATAGAGAACGAGGAATAAATCCAACACACGTTTATTTTTCATTTTTCCAATCGTATCAATTGATTAAAAATGCCCTTATCGCCAATAAAAAATTATATCACTAAAATTAAAATAAAGTGAAAAGTCGAGTGACAAGATCGCTATGAAATCTTCGGATTTTCACCGCCATAAATGCTCCATTGATCTTTTTTTCTTTTTGTTTTTTTTAATTTTTTTTAATTAGAAGTTTGCTATCTAAATATTCATGTTTTCATGAAAACAATTATAATTCCTCAAACAAACCATCAATGCAATTTAGTACATGCATAGCATACTCCCCACATGTAAATTAATGATGCTCCAAAGTGATAATGAAAGTTATGTGGACCGGGGGAGACAACGTCGTTTGAAAAACTATATTTCCGAGCCAAGAAGCAGGAAAAACATATTCCTCTGTTCCGAAACATAGAGTGCGCCAGCTGCCAAGACGATACCGTCTTGAATCTTCGTCGGTAATGGATTTTTTTTAAATATGAATTATGACAAAAATTCTACTCTCTTCTGGCAGTGTGGTCGGTAAACGTTCGGACTGTAATATCGACGTCACAAACAGCAGAAAACACTTGAAAAAAAGTTCAGTTGAGTCCAATGAATGGCTTTGTTGAATACGTCAAATGCGATAGTCGGTTGGACAAATTATTTTTGTATTGAATGAAATGTATTTTTTTTTTGATCCAATAAAATGCAAGAATGCAATATTGTGAATGAATGAAAGAAAAATTCATTCAACGTATTTTTCGAAGCCCTATTAGTTAACTCAGCCAAACTCTTTTCTCAGTTTAGTGCAGTAGATGAAAAAACAATTCAAACACAAGGCTAATTGAAAATCGCCACAATTTCGTCAAATTAAATCTCTCCCCTTAATACTTAATCGATTACTATGGAACCAATTTTTTAAATAATTTTTTTTGTCTTTAGAAATATCAGGCACAATTCATTCAAGGTGCAATGATTATTGAAACGTTTCTAAACTTGACAGAATTTCGTCAATAGATATACAGAATCGAAATTTATATCAATATAAAATTTGAATCAAAACTTATATCAATATAAAATAAAGCTAGCGTACTTCTTAGCGGAGTACGCTAGCTTTTTTTTCTCTCAGAATTTTGCAGTTGAGTGATCAAAAATTGAATTGTTTGTTTAACCTTCCCTGAATAAATAATTTAATGGAATATAATACGGCCTACAACATATTTTGATTCATGAGTTTCATTGCTGTGAGAGATTTGTCAAAATTGGTTTAGTGGTTTCCGCGTGAAACCGACCGGGCACAATTTTTGCAGTTAAATCATATATATATAAAGATATAATATGAATATTTATATTTGGGACACAATAGATCAATATGTGCACGCGAATATCGATGGAATTCCTGAGCTCTCATATTTCATAACATCAAAACTTTTTTCAATCGGAATTTTCTAAATATTTCCGATATTTTAGGAATTTCTTACTCATTTGTTCGTAATTTGTACCCCGCAAAAAAAACAATAATGATGAAGAGAACAAACGAACAAAAAATATTTGAGACTATAACATTTTTACAGTAAAACACTGTTTCGTTGACATTATGTTAGTTTTTGTTTCACGTCACAAACAAAATGAATAAATACTAAATTTTTTTAATAATTTGATTAAAATAAGCAATAATCATATTCTTCCGACTACGCTTGAAATCGAAGGCGAATGGATTCTCAAAACTTGCGAAAACGATACAATCGAATCTATAATGTTTTTGCTAGTTGTTCGTTTACTGAATATTTTCAAACTTTTTTTTGTTATTGACGTCATGCACCGAATTAAAATGATATATCCATGAGAGTGTTGAAAATTCAACAAATTTAACAAAAGTATTTAAGCGGAATAAACTTTGTTGGAACTTACACAGCAGCTGTGATAATTCCTGGCAGTTATTCATTTATTTTTAATATACCGTAGCGACGAATTGAGTGTCGAGGGAAAGAGGCTTGGCTGACTCCAACGTATGTGTACAAGCAGACCGTGAAGGCGTATATACCGATGAGTGAATCATAAATGATTACGTTTTTAATTTTGTATTTAAAATTCCTGCTCGTTATCATGAAATGTAATTATTTCGTTCGACAACGTCAAAATTAAATAAATTTTTAAAATTTTCCGAACACTAATAACATTCTCATGTATATTTATATTTATATTTATATTTTTTATTTTTATTTTTTCATATTTATTTAAATTATATTTATTTATTTTATTTTATTATTTCCTACTATAGTCAACATAAAATAGACTTTTGTATATTCCCAGACACTAGTCCAATTCTCATTATTATGAATTTTTTCCCGCTACAGTATTTGAGAATCGAATGCAATAATTACGTTAGTAGAAAAACTTGAACCTCTCCTGCATCCATCGTTACGTTCGCGTGTAGTTTTGTCTATTCTTATCAGATAATAATATGAAAATATTAAAAGATTTTTGTCTCGACTTTGGATAAAAGAAGGAAAACCTTGTACAGAGAACATGTCCGCAACGCAGTGAAATTTAAACAACTAAATTGGACGTCATCTTTGCTCTCGTAGATCATTTGTTCTTTCATGTTTTCGGTCTCTTATGAAATCCGCAATATTTTTGGTTTTACGGGCCATAGTCTTGATGATGCACTGTATTCATATTGAGAACAGATTCGTTTGCATCTATATCACGGCTGTGGATCTCAAAAGTCACACCTCGCAAGTTTCATCGTCGACGTATAGTGGAGGCGGAAAAAGCCGGGACAGAAACGCTTTATACTTTGAATTATTTTTAGATTCATCTCTTGCTATCCAACACAAATGCGGACCATGTTCATATACGTAAAAACGTTTTTGATATCGGGTTTCGTGATTCTGGGATAAACAGTTTTTTTTTCATCATGATAATCAAAGTATTATCGTTACTCGCAGGAAAAATAATAATTATAAATTACAAAATTTGTGGTAGTTTTAGCAATTACTCATTTTTCCATAGAGTAATTATTCCATGTTGAATAATGTATTTTGAGGGAAGTACGGACTCTGACATTTGAGAATAACAGTCTGAGGCTATAAACTTATTCTCGAAGTAAAAGAAAGAAGAAAAAAAACATTGTGGTAAAAACAATTCTGCGTCGTGTGCGTTGATTTTTTAATTTGAATTTGTTTGAAAATATTTCAAAAATGTTACAAGTATAGTAGAAATAGATCGATTTAAAAAGGATCTAGGACTTTAAAAAGTCGAAGAGTTTGAAAAATGATATTTTTTCATAAAAACGCTTTTCTTTAAATAAGCGTCGATTTGATTTTATTGAAAATGATTCAAGATTGTTAAATACTTCATTCGGACTGATATTTATATAAATAAATGAGCATATCGTTCAATCCCTCAAATTACACTTGACATCAAAATAAATAGTTCAATGGTAGAGAATTAAGTAGAAAAAAAATGACTTTGTTTAAATTGTAAAATAGCCCAAACTTGCATTACAATATTCAACGATAGAAAAGGAGAAACGTCTGTTGGGACGAGGAGATCTGATGAAAGAGAGAGGGAAAGTACTTTAGGGTCGGGTCGGTTTTCAGTTTCTCACTAATTTTAGTACCAACGCCGGTAGAGCCGGCTCGCCTAAAACCGTTCCAGCCAATCAAGTCATCCTGCGCGGCTTTTCTCGCCCCCTCGCGACTCGTTTTGCGAAGGAGAGATCGAGCTACGTGCTATCCCGACGGAATAGTCAGCCACCGAGGAACCGTTCAACCAACCTCGTGTTCCTTCCTTAGATATCCCAAGTAAGTGATTTCTAATCATTTTAATAACGAATTTTACTAACGAATAAAAGTGTCATTATCATTAGAACGATATTTCAAAAAAAATTCCGTGATTTATAAAATTATCAAAAATGTTTATAAACTATAAACTTATTTTTCCGAACTTCATTATCTTCGAGGGTTTGAGGTAACAAGTGAAATGTGTTCGTTCCAGTGATTACCAAAATTATGTTTCAACTTTCTTTCTGTGAAAGCTCTTACACAAAACTTAAACTCTTTGAACTTCCAATTTATAGGCAATCGAAGTATATTTCTTATAGTCCTTCTGCGCATTTTAACGTACGAAAATTTTTCCAACGCAGTCTAATGTCACTATATTTTGAGAATGAATTTTATATTCATACGACGAAATCCATTTATTATTGTTTTTTTAATTCTTTTGTATAAAGCAACACTTCAAATCGTTGTATGTGTAAATTTATCACTTTAAAATTATTACTTAATGAAATTATACAACGACTCAATGCCAGAAACATAAAAGTAATCATTTCAAAGACTTTTTTGAATGATATTGAAATATAAAGATTGGAGAAGTGATGTGAACTTATTACAAAGTGTAATATTAATTTAAACGAAAAAAAAGTCACTCATAAGCAAAAATGGCACGGCAATACATTCGTTGGTGCATACGAATTAAATGATTCTTTGCAACATTCTGTATTTACGTCTTTCCACAAATTCACATTTATTATCAGAACAACATAGTATTATGGAAACTTATTAGTAATAGAAACTTTCATAAATATCACACTTTACTGAGGAAATGTTAAAATGTTTTTCCAGCTAGCGGAGTACTTAGCACCCCGATATCAAAATGGCCGTCGACGACGATGTTAGGTGGGTGTACGATGATTTTATAAAAAAAAAACTTCAATACAATAAATGTATTTCCTACTTAAAACAAAATGAAAAAAAAAAATTATAGCCGTAACCACAATATAAATAACTTTGAAAACAAAAACAAAAAAGTAAAAATAATAATAACATAATTTTCTCCTGGACCATCCATAAAAGCTACGTTTTTCCTAGTCTTATTTTCATTCTTTTCTCGTTCTATTTTTGGTCGACTGTTTTGGAAACCCGATCTCGCACGATGACGCAATTGTGGGGAAACAACTGTTGGAACTCTTGGATCGAATGGTGAACTCGAAAATTTCGACAATCCAGTATTATGAAATTTACATCATCGAGGTATTTTTATCGTGCATGCGCGCTTAACCAGCTTTTCATTGTATGATCGAGATAAATAAATCATTACAAAAACAATATTGTTCATCGAGCGATTAGATTTTTCACAAAATTCAAAATATGGTCCGCCCGCATCGTCGGCAGCCCAACGACGGATTTAGATTTTCACCCACGCGCGATTGAAGCATCGCGCTAGGCGTCTGACCGTCTTGGGGAGTTCCGCGGCTCACCTTCTCGAGCCACAAGAGTCTCAAACGTTTTATTCTTTTTTTTTTCAATTTTTTTTTTTTTTTTTTTTCATTTCTCTCTCCTCTTCTCCAAAGTTATTGTAAGCACGTAACTGCAGCTTGTGAAATTTCTCTCTTCTCGCCAACCGCGTGTGTGTATTTGTATATGAACGTACAAGCATGTGTTCTATATCGGTATCAAAGCTTCTTGTTTTCAGAAAGCTCAAAAGAACTGGATTTGAGAAATTGCCAAAAGAACGGCTCGTACATATTATTCAAATTGCAATTTCGACGCTTTCTCAATCTCGTTTTTAATACAAAAAACAAGAGATGGAAATTTTTTGCAACTAAGCTTTCTACGAAGCTGAAACTTTTGCTGTTGTTTTTTTTTTTTTTTTTTTCAACTAATGAAAAAATTTCGATATGACAATATTTCATCATACGACGCAGACTAAAGGACGTCTCGATAAATGGTTTAATTTTTTTTTTCTTTTTTCTTCATTTCCAGAGAAAACGCATCGAGGATGTACGTAAGATTTTATACGCTGTACAATATAAAGTCTTTATTAAACAGATTACTCGATTGCATGATTATAAAAAATTAAAAAAAGATGAAAAAATCTTATTTGCTGGTAGTTCGTATCTTTGTTTCTGGAGTTTGTCTGCTTTTTCTTTTCTGTTGCATAATTTTTCGATCTTTACTTAAATCACGATGCTAACAGGAAAAGAAGAGGAAGCAGGCAGAGACCGACAGGAAAAGGGCCGAAGTTCGTGCCCGCCTGGAGGAAGCCTCCAAGGCCAAAAAAGCAAAGAAGGGTTTCATGACACCGGAGAGAAAGAAGAAACTCAGGGTAAGTTATTCTATTTTTGTAAAACAGTTGTTTCGTCAAGAATTTATGAAAAATAAATAATTGCTATACCAATAAATCGAAGAAACGCTATCTTCTATTCAAAAAAATAATAATATGATTTATATGTTTGATGGAAACGACAAGAATAAACGTTTATATTCATTTATGCCACTCGTGGATAAATAACAAAATAAAAATGATATGAATATACGATTTTTTTCGAAGTATTATTTGCTTCATTTATTTTATGCTATTATTTTATTTTGGTAACGCAGTTGCTGTTGCGTAAAAAAGCTGCGGAAGAATTAAAAAAAGAACAGGAGAGAAAAGCTGCGGAGAGAAGACGCATAATCGAGCAACGTTGCGGAAAGCCGAGGCTCGTCGACGACGCCAACGAAGGTAATTCGACAATTTAGTTATAAATATAAATTCTACGCACTGTCAAAATGTAACGTGATAAAAACTTCTGTCAATTCCTCATATGCGAAACTCGACAATAGCGAAAAAAAAAAAAAACACAATAATCGCGAGTGTTTATCACACAAATCGTCACTAAAGACACGCATGTTTTTTTCCTTCCCTCCGGTAAAAACGCAGATACTCTAAAGCGCGTGTTGCGCGAGTACCACAATAGGATCATTGCGTTGGAGGAACAAAAATTCGACATCGAATATATCGTAAAGAAGAAGGACTACGAGGTATACATTAATTCACGAAACAGAGAATCAAAAATCTATAATTCTATCAATCGATAAACAATGCAACGCGAATGTAATCATTTTTATAAAACGAAATCAAGCCTTATTACTCTTCCGCGACGGTTTGCAAATGCCTGCAATAACTTAACGCGTATTCGCCATAATCAAGAGCTTTGCATCCGAATTTATTTTTCTCTATTATCATCATAAAAGAACGATCAATAAACATTGAATTGAAATCTATGCGATCGATAATTACACACGCACTCTTGCTGTTGTCTTTTCTCTTTCTCTCTTTCTCTCTCGCTCTCTTTCGCTCTCTGTCTCTCACTCTCTCCCTTTCTCATTCTCTCTGTCTTTATCTTTTTCTATTCGTGTTTATGTTGTACTGATATTTGATATCAAACGTTTCCAGAATAATTCAACATCATACATTCTTCATCATTCTGATTTCGAAAAACTAAACTTTTTTCTTCGACGAAAGAAGACCAACCTTTAACATTTACTTTGTAAAAAAAAAAATCCTGTGGCGTAAGATCTTTCAAGATCGCGATACCGATTTATGTTTTATTTGAAAAATACGTCACGTATTTCAATAAATCAAATTAAATACTGAATTTTTTTGGAAACAGCGATCATCAAATTCATGGATAATCTTTCACGTGTTCTTTCAGCATCAGGACGTTTAACTCTCTTCGCTGGATATATATAGTCTTTCCGATTAATTTCATGTTTTTTTTTTTTTTACTTCTCTATCATAACAGCTTTATTGCGGCGCAAAGAATTTGGCTGTTTATTCTTTGAGTTACACGGCGTGTATACATTTTCATCGAAAAGTTTGATTCAAAGATTTTTTTTTATATTTTATTTATTTAAACCTTTCCTTTTTATTTCATCAAAAGTTTACTAATTGTCGTCTATTTACTATTAAAAGTTCAATTTTGGGCAAATTCTTTTATAAAGATGGATTCTAGACTACAGATTGAATTTTTTTAATATTTGACCATTTCCCGATAATTTTTTGAAATTATTGGTGTAATTGATTTCTTGAAGAAATGTTTACTTTCGAAATATACAAGGAAGGCTTTAACCATATATAAAAAATGATATTGAACCGAGTGTTTTTGGACGATTGTGTAGCACGCTTCGTATACTCAAGAATCGCTTAATGGCCCAATATAATGAACTAATGAATTCTTAATAAATCGATTAAAAGAAAAAAAATTAAATTACTGTAAGAAACTGTTTGGTGCTGGAACTGAATTTTTAATCAATTTTTTCCTCTATTTTACTTTTCATCGTCACAGATTTCCGATCTCAACGGCCAAGTCAACGATCTCCGGGGTAAATTGTAAGTATTCCTTTGTTTACACTGTTGCTGCGTTTATAATTCGAAACAAAATGGTCTATTGACAAATAACTTTGATTTATCGAAAAAAAAAAAAAAAAAATAGCATGAAGCCAACGTTGAAAAAGGTCTCAAAATACGAGAGCAAATTCGCCAAGCTCCAGAAGAAAGCTGCAGAATTCAACTTCCGTAACCAACTGAAGCAGGTGAAAAAGAAGGAATTCACCCTCGAGGAGGAAGACAAGGAGGTAATAATAATAGATAATAATAATAATAATAATAAATTATTCAATCAAAAAGAAATAGAAGTCAATAGAAAAAGAGAACAATTTTATTGAGACTATTTTGTCGTACAGCCGAAGAAGTCCGAGAAGGCAGAGTGGCAGACGAAGAAGTAAAAGCTACGACAACGTATTACTCCAACGATATCTAAATACATATATTTATAAACGATCGTGTTTCAAATTCCTTAACCGCGAACGACATTTTGCAAATCAATTTTGTTGTGTCTCTGTTATTCTTCGAAATCGTCTTAATATATACACATAAATATTAATTTATTTTTGCGAACGAATTAAAAGAGAAAGAACAATCCAACGATTTACGAGACCTTATTCTTCAATTTCTAATTTTTTTTTTTCTCCATCAAAAGCGGCAACGTTTGTAATTCAACGCGTTCTCTGTCAAACTAAGCTTGTACTTTATTCTTTACATCTCTACTGTAAATATTCATTGTCTATGTGTAACAACAACTCTACGTGTCTTCTGTTAAAAATTTTATAGTCCAATGTATCATTTCTTCATGTATTCCCATCTTTTTTTTTTTCTCTCTTTATTTCTCTTACTTCGAACTTGCGATTCTTGTTTCTATATATTCTTTTTATTGAAACTCGATAAATAATAATCAAATTCACGATATTCTTCATCTAAATAACGCTACGACAAACTTTCCTCGTGAGGTAAGAACTTTTCTTTCAACTAATCTGAGACTTTATTGGTGTGCTTCACTAAAACTTACTCTTTCGCTCTTCCACTATTCCTTTACTTTTCTATAAAGTACAATGCAGCAATGAGAAAAAAAAACAACAAAGATCGTCCAGACTGATCCCCGTGATTAGTGATTTATCCCAGTTTTGTGCAATCGAAATAGTAGTAAACGTTGAATTATTCGTGAAAATTTTGATTTTTGCAGAAAAAACCAGACTGGTCCTTGAAAGCTCTGAGCCACGAAGATGCTGTCGAGGCTTAAAAATATAAGTTACACTCTGATGAAAAGACAGACTCAAATTTCATCACGTTCACCCAATCCCACGATCGATGGATATGGAACATATTGTCCGCCGATTCGAGATATTATTTTCGTTTCAATTGAAAATAATATTCTCAAAACAATATAAATATATCTTATAAACACATGATACATATTATCTTAATAAACGCTGTTAATTTCAATTAAGTTTTGAAGACGACGTGTTTTTTATTTTACACTACATTTAATTACACAATCACCCATACTTTGTTTATGTAGCGCATCAATCTTATGTATGAATCCTAATAAACCTACAGCGAAAATAATGGAAGAATGATCAATATAGTGATGTGTCACAGTTACGAAAAATGACGCGTCTAAATACACGAAATACAGAGAAGAAAGTTTTTACACGATAGAAAACTTAAAAATGAATTATTTTGGCATGAAAGGCAAAATATAGTAAAAATCAAATTAATGCTCAACATTTCGATAGTCAAAATCGTTATACGACAAATTGACGAATGAAAACTATTAAATTACGGACTCACTTTTAAAGGTCCTCACTCCTCACGTGGGAAAATAACGCTCACTTTAGAATAAACGGACTCAAAACGGAATATCACGGAATAAACAGAATCACAACAAAATGAACATACTCAACTCAAAACTTAATAAACTTCATAATTGAGATCCTTCGGTTCGATTTCGATTTCCCTCAAAATAACCGCAACTCGCACCATAAAAACATTATTTGTCGATTATTGTATTAAGACGTTGAAAATAGGGTTAGATTTAAGCGATAACGAGGAGTTAAGACTTTCCGAACGCAGTTCAAGTCTTTAGTGGCAAAGCTGAGTTGAAGGCGTTTCGGTTATATTTTGTTTTTTTTTTCTTCAAAACTTCGAGAGATTCATGCGAATTACTTGCAAAAATAAACTGCGGTCCATGGAAGCAGAGCTAACGGTTGACGCCACAACTACAAAATAGCACGGTCAAGGTTATTGTCGAAACCTTTACGACGAATATTTGAGTTGATGCCTACGACAATTTTACATACAGACCAGAAAGCAAACCAATTTACGTATCCATTTTCAAGTATTAACAAAATTGATTACCGTTATCGATATTCCTTTCAGTTAAATTGATCAAATCGACGAACGATAAAGCTGAGCGTTGAGTTGACCGACCGACGTTCAGACTGCTGCCCGCAGCGCCGCTCGACAGAGCTAACCTTCAGTGAGTTAACCCTCTCAAGCTCGCCGTAAGGTTAGCACCAAAAATTTGAATTTTCATGCCAGCAAAGTTGACCAGGGGTCTAATCAACGCGGAATCATTTGTCGGTGAAGAATTTATTAATTACACCGTTTTCCGGGTAATTTCAACATTGAAAAGTTAAAATTATGATTCGCCTTGAAGATTTATTTGCTTGGAGAGGGAGGGCTAAAACTTGGACGCTGAATTTTGAAATTCATTTTATGAAAAAGCGGTTCACCCCTGAATGGTCAACTTACGCCACCAAAACCCACTGTACGACCTCCAAAAGATTTATAAAAATAAAATCAATTTATCTGACTTGAGGAGCTAATTCAGGCAAGGTACAAAACTTTTTTCTGGCAACTATGTGCCCAATAAAGTTTTATCAATTATTAACAAACTTTACTTCAAGAACTATAATAATGGCGTCATTAACTTTTATAAACAATTTCTGAACTATGGCAACAATAAAAAATGAGAATTATTAAATTTATTTGCCGAGTATACAGAACCAGAATAAAGTCTTATTTTTCTTCTGTGCTTCGAAGCTTTGCAGTCTGTGCCCTCTCTGACCAAATCACGCACGTGTGCTCACACTTAACCTCAAATGTAGTGGCATTCAAATTACAGAAAAGACAAGCCTGTCAAATACTGTTACTAAAAACAAGCAAAAAATGAAAGAAACAATAGAAAATACCGCGCAAGCGGGAAATTACGTTATAGTGGAAAAACAAAATTATCGTAAATTGTGTAAAGTAACAGAAAACGGAATATTGACACTGGGTAAAGAGCAGATCGAGATGAAAGGTATAATCGGGATGCCTTACTGGACAACTTTCAAGATGGTACAATCAAAGTGTAATAAAAAGACGTTTACTCTCGAGGTTGCTCCGAAAGCGGAGACTTCGTTAGAGCTGAGAAAGAATTTGACGAGTGGGACTGACAATAGAACGATTATTGACGACGGTACGTCACAAAAATTGTCGAAAGAAGAAATTGAGGATCTCCGAGAATCAGGCAAATCAAGCAACGAGATTGTCGAAAGTCTCATCGTAAACAGCAAATCGTTCGCTGCTAAGACCGAATATTCACAAGAAAAATATATCAAAAAGAAAGAACGAAAGTACTTTAGATATTTGACAATTCGTCGACCGACCATAGATCAACTTCAAGAGATTTATTTCAAACAGGATTATTCAAGAATCAGTTGTCTACGCACAGATTCATTGGCACAAATATTGGCCTACAGTGATGTTAAAGCCAGTGGTACTTACATGCTCTACGACAGCGGTTCTATGGGTTTACCAGCCGCCGCAATGTTAAACAGAGTAGGAGCAAATACCGATGGATTTATCATCCATCTGCACCCGGGCAACCAGCCTCAGACGACTCTCGTGCAAGCAATGAACTTTTCTAGAGAACAACTCGACCGGCTATTGGCTGTGAATCTCTACAGTTTCTTGAGACTTCATTATCAGGGAGAAACGGCTATAATGGAGGAAATAGCATCAAAAAATTCTCACCTGGAGTCAAGAAAGTCGTCGGATATTGAGAAGGGAATGACTGAAAGCAACAATTCTAAAATGGAAGATTCTCCAAAGGCAGAACAATTAAACAGACCCGAAGGGAATCTAGAACCTGCCGAAACCATCAACACTTTAAAGCGAAAATTATCGGATGACAGTGACCCCGTTGTCAAGAAGAAACCAAAGTGGCTTTTGGAAACCAGTAAAGCCGTGGAACTCTGCCAAAATTCTAAACTCGAAGGCCTCGTCATCGTCGCTAAAGAACATCCGCTAAACATAGTGAAAGCTTTACTTCCGTTCTTAGGAATTTCAAGGCCCTTCGTTATTTATCACTGCTATCGAGAACCTCTCCAAGAAACTTACGTCGCTCTCAAACAACGACGTGATATCATTAACCTCAGACTGTTCTCCAATTTCTTTCGATCTTATCAGGTTTTACCAAACAGAACACATCCTGATATTCTCACGAGTGATCTGGGGGGTTACATACTGACTGGTTATCTTGTCGACTGAACAACCATTTTTGTAAAATATTCTACTGCGCAGTTTCGCGTTTGTACTGAACATTAAAACTATTTTCTACAAACCGTTGAATGATTTTTTACACCATCATGTGCGTGACATTTGGATAGTGTACATTTTGCGAATAAATTTCATTGTTTTTGGAAATCTTTATATTATAAATATGTGATTTTTATAATATATTCATGTGCGAGCATAATAATTTTGCATATTTCATATGAAAAATAAATTTAATAGTTAATTGCGTATTTGTTGTTTAATTGCAGACCGAAACCAAGTTTGTCGCGTAATATTAGCTAGAATTTTATAAATTAGCATTACATCGTGCTCTTCCGTTATGGTCGCTGCGACTACAAATATTCGTAAGTGAAAAGAAATGAGTTACAGTCTTGCGAAATTGTAAGTTTTCTGCAGTTAAAAATTCATATAATTTCAACTGATTTCGGCACTCGCCGATTGCAGTCAACTTGTGTTTTTACATTTATTTTCACTTCGTTTGAAATCTGGGGTACACAAGGGCGATGCCAGCGCCCAATGCTGCTACAACAATTACAACCACAGCGATCTGCCGACTTTGAAATCGAAAGCGATAAATACGGCCCAGCAAACAAAGTTTCAGCCGGCAAGACGAAAACAGCATGAATTGGTTGAATTATGTGTACTTACCGTTCGATGTCTTGTTTCACCTCTCAAGGACTCGTCATCCAGTCGTCACGTGTGGCAAAACCCCTCGAATGTTGTACAGTTGAGATCGCCATTGCTCGAGACCCTCATTAAATTAACTTCACTTCACTGTTTCACTTGGTTCCTTCTATTCGAAAGAGTTGCATTCCATAATAACAGTTGTTCAATATTTATTAATGTCAATTCCGCACAACTGATTGAATTCGTCTTCATATATGTTTGTGGCTCGATCCTCGATCGTCTAATAAACACTTGAATTCATGACAATCCGCACTATCAAAAGCCGCGCCGCGTTTCTATTCTCGAGATTCGACCTTTACCCGTTACGCTTACGCTTCAGTTCGATGCGATGTAAACTCCACTTTCGAAAATATTGACATCTAAATCGATAATTCATTCGATTGTTCGTTACCGCGATTATTTATGAATCGTATTTCTTCGTAAATAAAATGTAGAAGTTGAGAGCTTGGAAAAAAAATGCAATCACTATTACGAATTGTTTTTGTGCAATATTTATAAAAATAAAAATGTAATACCTTTTCTTCAATTTGATTTTATAAAATTATTAATTATTTATTAGTATTGATGCGTTCTTATGAGATTTAAAAGAAATTCAATTAGAGAAAAGGTCCTAGGGTTGTACATTTATTTTTATTCGTTGAGGATTAAGAAGGCTTCTACTTGTGCTATACGATATTTCGTTCAGTCAAACTTATCCGTATCAAAGAACTATGAAGCGTAGCGTTCAATTCACCGACCGACGCTCAAACCGCACACTGTGTATCGCCGGCCGGCGCCCGATGGCTACTAACCTTATCACGCTCTCCCGCTCACCCTGCTGCCCCGCGCCCGCCCCACCAGTTGCGCTTCCCCGCTTCTCCTCTCGCGGCGCGCCAGCACGGCGAACAACGTTCCCCCACCATGCAGCGCGCTCAACCGTAACAAAGACACGGGACTCTCACGGGAGCGCGTAAAACGTAAACAAACCAAACGCATACCTCACAAGTTTACTTCGAACTCTTCAATTTATTTTCAATATACCGAAAAATAAATTCATCGAATAATAATTTTTATTTCATCATTGGGCAAATAAACTCGATAGTAAAATTGTATGTAATAAGCCTAATAATGAGAATTGAATCAATTAGACATACAATTTTACGTATTATAAATTCGTTCAAGAGTGAATAATACAAATCATTCATTTAATAAATATAAATCAAATGAATTATATTGCATAGGTAGGTGTAGAAGTAGAATACATTTGTAATTTGAACTTGTAAGGTCATTTGCAAGTTTAATTATGCTCCCAAACGAAAATGTTACTTTAGTGTCTACTCTGTACTGCAATTTTGTTCGGATCTTCAAGCTCTAGGTAGAATATTTCGTCTGACTTTTTTTGAATAGTTTTTTTAAATTGCCATATTAATATTACCATTCGTATAAATTTGAGAGGGTTCAAAAACACGATAAAAGCCGAAAGCCTCTTGACTACGATTCAATCGCTGTCTACAATCAAATAATAATGTTTTTTTTCTGTACTTCTACAAGGTCTTCACTCGGTAATATTATTCAATTTTTGTTGAGTGCTAGGGCCAGCAAAGAATAATTAATTTCATCAAAACTCCGAAATGACATGACATTGACAGAAAAGCAACGTCATCTGCACGTATTTTAAATATAATCAATTCAAAATTGAGTTTGCAATCCCTCGTCGGTTACTATTTGAATAATCGAAGCACCAAGAATTATAACGACCGTAAGATTCACGAATAAATAAATAATAATTTCAAATTAACACCGTAAAAGTACGGTGTACGCTGGTATATATTTCGTCGCATCACAGTAGTTGTACCGTTGGCATCATCTTGTACTTAATAGTACGCCTGATGCTTACTGAGTATCTGGGTTTGAAATAATTAATGATATGCATGAAATACGGTATCTGTTATAATTCATCGAAGTGACCAGTAAACCTCATGAAAAGTTGACGTGCCAGACAAACGTTTATACAATCAAAATTCACTTTGATCATGTTCAACTTACGTAATGCATCTAGCTTCGTATAAATGACACTAGAGTGACCAGAGTTGTGGTTCGCGTGAAAGAGAACAAGTGAAATTAACAACAGTGATGAGCATTTGACACATCGGTTTCTCCAACACCCCGTATATTTTTGCAACGTATGAAAAAATGTTTATCGTAGGATTGACCGGTGGTATTGCCACTGGAAAAAGCACAGTTGCTGCAATTTTCCGTGAACATGGAATACCAGTGATCGATGCTGACACTATAGCTCGTCAAGGTTAGAATTTGAAACACTCATTCAATACTAATTTTGGTTACAAATTTCAATTGACAGTTGACCAAATAATGCAGCGCTTACCATTGTTTCATCCATTCTACTGCAGTGTATTTATAAAAAACAATTGCCTTTCGAATTTTCGTAGTTGTTGAACCAGGAAAACCAGCCTGGCGAAAAATCCGCTCAGAATATGGCGATGGAGTATTCCAAGAGGATGGCTCCCTCGACAGAACTAAACTTGGTGATTTGATATTTAACGATGTGGAAAAAAGAAAAAAATTGAATGCTATTACGCACCCAGATATATACAGGGAAATGTGCTGGCAAGCGCTAAAATATTTTTTCCAAGGTCATCCATTTATTGTTATGGATTTGCCATTGTTATTTGAGACGGGCTCAATGTTGAATTATTTACACAAAATCATTGTCGTCACATGGTAAGTAATTATACTTTATGTTTTACGTGACAAAGCAAAACGTGGAAGATTTGAATGGTCGTGCAATTCGTCAATAGAATGTTCTCAAGTTTTCTTTAGTTGCATCAAAAGTGGAGTTGACGTTTGCCTGATTTCAAAACAAAATAATTATTTATATTGTTCAATGATCAAGCATGAAATGAGGACTTTTTAGAATCAAAGAAGTCAATCAGAATAACTTCAAACAAATTGATGAGTTTTTTTGTTACCACGAGTTCTCATACTATTGCAATCAACGACAAACATAGAAAAATCAGAGTTAATTTGAAGTGACAGATTTGTCGGAGTGTTCTTTTCATTCCGTATTAATTTCTCAACATTGATTTGATTCATTCAAAAAATTTGCTGTTGTTCACTTTTACTATTTTGTCAGTGGCATATTATGGTTTTCCATGAAACCAGTCAAAAAAAACTTGATCATGAGACCGTAACCAAACACCTACCAAAATTATTTGGCCAGAAGCCAGAAACTTGAATAAAAATTCTTACTTTTATACAGTGAGGAAGATCTTCAGCTGCAGAGACTTATGGAGCGTTGCAATTTTGATGAGAAAAAGGCAAAAGTGAGAATTTCAGCTCAAATGCCTCTGGACAAAAAGACTGAAATGGCGAATTTCGTTATAGAAAATTCCAGTACCGAGCAAGACACCAAGGAACAAACCATTAAAATTATTAACGTATTAAAATGCTCTAAGCATCATTGGCGACTACGTTTTATTCTGGGATTTTGCTGCACGGTTGTATTGGCCGGTACTTACTGGCTGAAAAATCGATCGACCAAATCAATTTTAAGTGGTTAATGGAAAGTGCAAAAAATTCGTCATCGGTGGATCGAGAAAAATCTGAGATATTGCACGGAACAACTTGATTGATTCAACTTCAAATAAATGGTCGTCGAACAAACAACAGTAACAATATATTTTTAACAACCATATTCGAATTTATCCGATGCTAGTCAAGCTTGAAACTAAATTCGAAAAATCCAATCAGCACAAACCAAATTAACAAAAGAGACTATCAATTCGACCAAACAGACAATTTTTTTTGTTGAATTTCCCTATTTCTGATCACTTCGAAACCGAATTTCTCGAGTGTTAAAATGCGCGAGTACGGTTATAAATTTAATTGATTACTATTTTTTGTCGCAATTCAATGATTACCGAGCAAGGAAAACACAATTTTAATTGACTGTTGACTGCCACTTAGGGTGTAGCTTATCCGAAACAAAGTTTAGGCCCAACTTTCAACACCTGGCGTTTGGAAATTGTGTTTGTGATAATATTTACCTTGAATTTTCAACTGATTGGGAGAAAGCTCGTGAACTTTCCATTTTTCACACAATGTATGAATTTATACATTAAAGGTAAACATCTCGAGCGTTCACTATGAAATGCATTTCCACTAGAGCGTAGAATATCTTACGAAAGATTTACATTTCAGCTTTAAATATTGACTATTAACGAAGTGGTCCTATTTTTCGTAAAAAGTGAGCTCGAATTTTTTTCATATTTTGTTAATAATTTCGTTATATCTCAACTACCGGTCCGGAGTTTCTATTGAAAATTTTCACACGATTTTTTGAATCTCCCAATAATCAATTTTGTTTTACTTCGTCAAGAATGGAAGCCTAGAACTCATGACCCAGATAGATTTCAACCCCAAATGAACGTCGAAAGAATAAGATTTTCATCACTTTTTTCAATTCTACACTTTTTTATTGAGGTTAACTTCGATCACATTGAATGAATCGCATATCATTTTTTTCGTTACTAAGGAACGAATTTGTGGCCAAAAATGTATGGCCATGAGTTCTAGGGTCGAAGACCCGTTGTAACAATTGATTTACCGCACGAGAATGTGGCCGTCAAGAATCAAGATCCTCGCACAAATACTTGCAAACGTAACCTTGCAAAAGAATTAGAATTTATATTATTTGAATTTGATGATTCGATATGTAAAACTGTTTTTGGAACTGCTATTTAACAATAAACTTGGGAATATACGGAACTTGGGTAAAATTTTTGAATACGAACTTCGTCAAATAAAAGCTTGGTACGTCGATTAATCGGGCCACATCGCTGTGAATGGTCATCGTACCATTGCTAATTTACTCTGGCTATAATTTTGACTGTGTAACGAAATGTGTAAGAAGATCATCTAAAAATGTATATCAAAGAAACTCGTGAAGAACTAAAATCGAGAACAACCAAAAGATGAAGATAAATTGTATTAATACGAAAGAAACTCAACGAATTGTTTTGCTCCTTTCATAAACGATAGAATGTATGCGTAAGTGAGGCAGTAAAACATTGAAGAAATATATGCTCTGAACATGCAAACAACGCATCATTCGAAAAATAAATTGTCTCCGACTTGATTTTTTTAAAGCAAAGATCCATTCTAGTTTTCTTGTCTCCATGATTTTCCGAGCTCTTTTTTCCTGTACACAGAACTGTGAAAAGAATCTGAAGCGGGATTTGCGGAATACATTTGAGAAAAGGAACTGATGGAAGGTCTTATTCACAGTATCTCCGAAAAGAACTCTCAATAATTTCAATGAAACCAAACACACGTATTTAATTAATACTTATATATCTATGTTTCATGAGTAGCGATTGTTACAAAAGAAAAATAACAGATATCGCAGTAACCATGAACGCTCAATTATCACCGAAGCATCAAATTTTACAAGTTGTTGATGCTTGTACGACGAATCTGAATCATTGGTTCATTGGTTGAAATCGTTCCAATCACTCGTCTCATCGTTCCTCGTCTGTTGCATATACTCACGAATAAGTACTTAAAATTTCGAAAATATCGCTATGGATTTAAGAATATTTAAATTAATTATCGTTAATGGAATTATACAAATACTTTCTAGTCGAGAAACAGCAAAGAAAAAAAGCCGATTCGGCTATGACTAAATATATTGCTATTTACAGTGGCGTGTACGGTGGTGCGTACTAAACAGGCAGATCTTATTGCATTACCTGGTCTTAATATACAAATTTTTATTTCCTCTTTTTCATCGTTTACCCCGTGTTTGTACTTAATCATAAGATACGTAGTAATTATGCGATTTCTCCATTTTGACCGTATATATTTTACGATTTTTTCCATATCGTTTTCACTAGTGTTCAGCATCACTGTTCACTAAGGTAGAATTTTTTTTTGCAAACCACTGTGTTGATAGTCTATATCATGCGTAGTTGCTATACCCTGGGAGCCTCTAGGCTACCGTAACGTTTATTTCAACATTAAAATTCAACCAGTATTCATTAATGCAATGAAATTTTCAAAAATATTTGCGATACTGTTCTAAGTGAATGATTATTCTGAGAAGATTGAAAAAAATCATTGGCCTTCGTGTTTGTTATATATAAACGATGCGTGAAGCAGCACTCAAGTTTTTAATGTGCAAATGATTTTCCACGATTCCTGAAATAAACTAACAAAAAAATGGAGCTCAACGACTTCCCTCGAATTAGAAATAAGAGCTCGCTTAACTTTGTGTGCAATAATGTTGCAAAAATAAAGTTTTGCAATTAGATTTTTAACCAGACATCGTAGAGCAAGGCGTGTTCTATGGGCGTTCGTATCTATTTTAACCCATGAAAAAAGGACAAGTCCTATTTGACAACAGTAGATTAATTGTCTTTTTGGAGTGATGACCATTCGGCCTCTTCTCCTCCTCATAAAGTCTACTGTTGAACAGCCTATCGATTGAATTATAAATCGCAACCCCAATTTCCCGTATTCAATCTGCTTTAACAATAATTATTTCATCGTGAAATGGGTTTGAACGGTGTTTTTTTCTGTTGGAAC
Organism: Campoletis sonorensis; assembly: GCA_013761285.1. NCBI lineage: Eukaryota > Metazoa > Arthropoda > Insecta > Hymenoptera > Ichneumonidae > Campoletis > Campoletis sonorensis. Next base: position 22,911 of record JACEOJ010000121.1, read on the forward strand.
AAATGCCAATCTCTTGCGTTTAAGCGCAAGGGAATCTAGAGGGCCATAACGATCTCAGTACTAAAAATTGTATTGTTAGACTCTTGATTCGAAACGCCTTGTCGAATGACGATTTCAGAAAATATGGCTGTTTATCAACGATGTCGGACTTGTTTTTTTTTTACCGATTTTCGTCGATCATCACCGTTTAAGGTACTCGTGGTTTTTAGTTTTTTAAATATCTTTTCAAAGCGAGAGACTACCCCGCTCTCGTTGAGGAAAGCTTATCACTCGATCGAACGTGAAACTTGTAGTAGAACTGTCAGTTTCGTACGTGTATTATTGGAGAACAGGCCTGAGCTCTTGAGTCATAATAGGATACGAGACCATCGGAGCTGTCGCTCCTGATATGGACATTGGTAAACTTGCATTTTGTTGCGAATTGCCTTGATTTCCGAGCTGCTGATTATTCTGTTGCGGTCCCGAACCACTCATCGTTATAGTTTGCTGTGCCATTGTCACTATTGGCGGTGCTATCGATACAGGAGCCATTGAAACCGCTGCTATTGACACCGGTGTTACCGTCGCTATGCTTACGGGTACCGTAGCAACACTCGCAGTCACGGTTCTCAGTGTACCCGCTGCAACAGCCGCATTTACCATTTGTTGAGGTGTTGGGGCTTGTGACGGTGGTACCGTATTCGTAATCGTCACAGCTGGCACTGTTACCGCTGTTACGTTCGTCGTACGCTTCCCTGACATTCTCAATTGCGCGTTCTGGTCGAGAAGAAATTCATTGGTAGCAGTCAAATCACTTACCTGTACAAATAAGAAAACAACTTGTAAATACACGAGAATTTTATTTATTCATTTTCTATTACTATTTGAATAACGATCATAATTCCAACTTTTCATAAAATCTGTTATAAAACATCTTCCTCTCAACACTTCTGACTCTAAAATAAACTCTAACTCATTCAGTTTGATAGAAGGATAAGAAAAATGTATTCTGAAATGTCACATGAGTGCCGATAACATGAATTGTTAATAAAAGTACGACGTCACAAGATTTTCAACAAGAAAAAAATATTTCTTGCTTCGTTTCGCTCAGTGAAACTGAATCCAAGGTAAGCAAATAATTTGCAACTCACTTGTTTCTTTAGTTCTTCAATTTTCTTCCTCAGTAACGAGTTTTCGTCCTCAAGAACAATGGCTCTTGCCTCATTTCTTGCTATGACCGGATAGTAATATCCTGGAGTTATCGGCTGCGCTGTATGCTGTCCAAGTAGTTGTGATGTGTCAAAATGAACCACGGTCTCGCCTGAGACAATACGACGCTTCGGTTCTGGAGGACCAAGTATATCACCCGGATGAGGTGCAGCATTGTAACCATTGCCAGTTACTAGAGGATGCTGATCTTCCAACTGCCAATGAAAGCTATGAAAGCGAAATAAAACATTACTTACAAGAATCTGAAACATCTGAATGTAAATATTTTTATACCAATTTTTTGTAAGTTCAAATCAAAAGTCATATTTTTTTTCGCTATTGTTATTGATCGCGGTTTACATATACTATTACGGATTAGAAAAATCGAAACTGATGAGTGTCCGTGACAGTTTTTTGAAGAATAACATCAAGATCATAAGAAATAAAGAAATGGAATCAGTTCATAGCATCCATTTGCAATCTTTGAGCAAAAATATGTAAAAATCTTCATTGTCAGAACGATGAATACGAAGAAAATACATAAAACAGAATATCGTTACACCTGGATCGAGACCTGGATAATATTACGTAAATGTACACTTATGTTTGTACACTTATCCATGATAGAACGCTCGTTATATTGTAGAGCGGTCGAGATTACGTAAGTGCTTTTCTATTTGCGAACAAGTACTTGGATCTTTGGAGTTTCGATGCGTTACAACTCGGTATATTGAACCATAAGAGCGTGGACTGGGTTGAAAAATGATAAACCAAACCGATCTTTTTTCGTCTGAAAATATCGTGTGAAATTCTAAAAATATTGATAAACGTAAATATTCATGGACTTGAAAATCATGGATTCTATTTTAACAGCAGAAAACAGCTCGAAATTACACCGATGCATGACTCTGTTAAATTCGAAAACACATTTTAGGGGCTGGTGCAAAAATTGTCCGGTTCCAAACAAATGACAATTTAGACTTTTCTACTTTCGTTTCTCATTCCCGTGTAATTTAAAATAAAAAAATTGGACCAGATTGAATTAAATCATCAATTCGTAACTTCGGTATGTTGAGAATTAAAAAATTCCGCATCGACCAATTAAAAATCTCAATATCATTAAAATACGACGATTACAGAATAAATTTAAGACGTTTCCAGGGTTACAAAATCTCTAGAACGTTTCAAGTGCCGAGAAACGCCCGATGATTATTTCGTTAGCGTTATAAACAAGAAAGTATATTTGCTCACTTCCTCTCCTCCTCGAATCGGTGATTCTCGCCGTTACTCGTTCCGTTAACAATGTGTTGTGGCCTCGGTGGTGCCAGATGTGGTTGTGCTGAAACATTAATCGTCGATTCCTCCTTCTTGTAATGACGAAATTTGCATTTTTCTCTTTGGCAACTTCCCTTTATGTAATCCTTGCAAATGGGATATTCGGGTTTATCGGTATTATTTTTCAAGCGGCTTATAACGTGCGTTGGTAATTCACCAGTCGTTCGAAAATGTTTCTCTTCACTTTCGGTTGCATGTAGAAATTTGCAGCCTGGCCAATGACACATTCCATTCTGATAATCATGACAGAAGGTATATTCTTCGACTGGATCGTCCTCCGAGCGTTCGTGAAGATATTTACATCGTTTGCCACGATGACAAACGTTTCTCAAAAAATCACGGCATATACGATGGAGCGACGAGTCACCACCGTTTACGTTCGATCCACCGGCCATTCTTGACCCTCGATTCCTCGTTGCCTCCTCCGATTTTCTCTTCATCGATACATTTCTCTTTCCCAGTCCCCGTTATGGAAATCCCACGCTTCGCACTCCTCGCCACTGATACAAACAACGAAGTGTACTTGCACCTGCAAATAAAAGAAAAACAAATTATTTTTCACTCATAGCTTTTGATCATAAAGTGATTCATAGACCGGTTGAAAAATCACTCTCACACTTTGTACCTTATTGTGTTGAAAACACGATATTGGATATTTACTTTACATTTTCTTGAATCGGCTATAATTACGTCACAAAAAATCAAAATGACTTACGTAAGTAAGTAAATGACATCAAAGTAACTTACTCTGCAATTTTATGAAATCTCATGTGAGTGAATTTAAACGATAGATTTTATTAACCGGAGGATCTCATAATTTCTTTCCAGCAACTGTACAAATATTCGTGGAGATTAAAAACAAAAAAACCCTAAGCATCAAATAATTTCTGACGAATAAATTCATGCTTTCAACTTAGCATGAAACAAGTGAGCATCAGAATTTCTGAATGTTTGAAATATGTATATATGATGTGTGTGACTATTGAAGAGACGTAGTACAAGAGCGATGTGTGTGCGATGAAAATCGGTGAATCAGCTTCTTATTAGGTGGCGCATTGCCAAGGCCACTTCCGTTGCACACATAGATGCATAACTCACAGAAATCAACGCATCAACAATATTAACAGGGGCTTATGCTCCAGTGAAGTTTTACTCTGTGCATAAAAATGATTTCTTTTTTATTTTTCCACTTTCAAATACTATCTTCGTATCTACTTTGGAGTACCACTGAAATAATTGGGGGAAATAATGTAATTGAATGAAGACTTTTTAATTAAGTTAATTTTATTTAATTTTTTTGTTGTTGTTGTTTTCATTTATAATGACTGTTACACGGGTAATAAGATTATATTAACAATATTATGTACAAGCTTTTTTTTATAGCTATAATATATTGCTTCGATCTTCCAAAAAGTCAGCCCCGAATGTACAGCAAGCTGGATAAATCTTATTGGAAAATTGAACTGTTATCTCCCGTTCGCGAATTGTTTTTTGCTTTGTTTTTTTCTCTATACAGATTATAATCATTTACTTTCCCGTTGGTTTCACAGTTTCAGCAATATTTCGTTTTTTGTTTTTTATTTTTCCTCTTGTCTATATCATTCCAAACATCGTTCTCTCGAGATATCCCGATATTTACGGTAACAAAGTTGATCGTCGTTGTCAACTCTGCGAAATGGCACTCTACGGAACCGAGTTAATCGACGATGATAAGAAAATACAGTAAATTCGTATTTTTTTGTTTTTTTTTTGTTTTAAATATTTTAATTTTTTTTTGTATAAAAAGAAGTGATAGAAAAACCGTACGGAAACGTATTGCTAGGCCGTATCGTTATACGCGATTGGCCGTCTCTCAGTTTTGCTTGTTTTTTTTTCTTTTCAATATATTTTTTGAATTGTGTTTCATAGACTAACTGGTATTTTAGAATTTTTTCCTCGGTCCACACAATTCAAGGATAAAGTGTGAACACCCCGATATTCGATTTGAATCTGGCAAAGTGCATGTTTTCTTTAACTTTTCGTGGACATTTGTTTCTAATGATAATCCGAAAGTTATTAAGATTCCAGTCCCGCAAGATCGCGCAGAAAGTATGATTTTAAAATAGCCTTTCTAAGGATAAATATTAATTCGTTATAAAATTTTCGCCGTAAATAGAAATCAATAAAAGAAAAAATATATATATATATTTATATGTGTCACCCACTGTCCAACGTTTTTCGCAATCTTACAAAAATTACTCTCGTGTGCACGTTAAGTATTAAATCGAATGAATTCAAAATTCTCGATATTACTTCGATACGTTCTTACGAAATAATTATTCGTTAATAATACTCGTAGTACGACCGAAAACTTTTCGAAAGATTCGGCAATGTACAGCACGGGCGTTGCATTATTATGAGTTTTTTTTTTAATTTTATTTATTAATTAACTATATATATATATATATATATATAATCGTACAACGAACGGATACGGTAAGATGTGCATCATTTGTTTCTTCACATGATCAATTTATGCGTTTTTTTGCCTGTTATTTTAAATTAGGATTTTTTTTTATTATAAGGAAGAAGTACGTCGTTTGTCCGAAGAAGATATGATATCGAAATTGGCAGCGTATTGAACATTTTACGTGGTATTGTCTATACTTTGTTGAACAAAAAAGACAAAAATGAAAAATATAAATAAAAAAAAAACAAAACAAAACCCCGATTCACGCTTGCTCTCATTTCGCTTGATCATTCAAACGCATTTTATCCAAACGCCATTAGAGACTTGTTCGATTTTCTGTTGAGTTGGGCATGTGACAGCAATTGTTTTCTCAATCTCTCTCTCTCTCTCTCTCTTCATCTTCGTTCCCCATGCATGTAATCGTCGAAAATTCACACTTTGGCAAAGTGAGGCTCTACCCATGATTCATATCGACGCTTAATATCATAATAATGGGAATATATATACATTTATATGGATGAACATATAAATGCGTATATAAATGTATATTTTTAATTTATATTTATATATGTACAAGTACACGCTCGATTGGTTTGAGATCGAACGGGAACGGAACGAAAGCAAAATAAAATGTCTCGAATGTTTTTGGAATCTAGGTATAAGTAGCGTTTTTGTAAAACAATCAGGACAAAAGTGACGTAGAAAATAAACGGATAAATAAAAAGTTTTCTGCCATCGAATACTCATATATACAAAATAGAGAAAACATTAGAACATTTTTTCGAGCAACATCCATACAATAACGACGGCAATTGGGGCAACATATTGTATGGGAACGCTGTACGATGTGTTCAGAAGATCACCGCATTGTGCTTTGAGTGTCTTGTACTGTTTCAAAAGTTCCGTTTTCTCGTCGCTTATATTATTGAACTTTTCTTTGAGAATAACAAGTTCCTCGTTGACCTCTTGTATCCGTTGATTCTCATTTTTAGCACGATAATACAATTCTTTGAGTTTGTTGACGATGTTCTCGCTCGTTTCTTGTACGAGCCAATCGCGCAATTGATCGAGCTCTCGTTTCACTACCTGTTGAGCCTCATGATCGTCGTCACCCCTCAATGATTCCAATGAAGTAATGAGCGTACGTAAAACATATTCCCGGCTCTGGGAACAATTTGGACTCATTGAATTGCCAATGGGTTTTAGAGTCTTGATGTATTCGCCGTCCAGCTGCTCATCTTCTTCCGGTTCACCCTGTTCTTCTCCTTCTCCGTGAGGCTCGTCGTCGTGCTCAAGATTCTCAGCTTTCTCGATGTCTTCATCCTCTCCGTTAACCTCTTGACGTTTAGATGGAATCGACGAAGCTGGCGATTCGTTTGGCGATTCGATCGAATCCGAAGAATCATCGTCGTTCGCTGCTGTCGCAACATCAGCAAATTCTTCCTCGGGTCTATAAGCGTGATCGTAATGGACCTCCTCAAGATCTTTGCCGTTTGTCCCGCTTGCGAAACGTACTTCAAGCTTATGACCTGATTCGCGTAACATTTGCTCTCGCTCCTGTCCTTCCGACGTTGAATTATCCTCCGGATCGTCGCTCATCTGTTTTTTAACCTCAATGACCGATTTTTCGCCGATGTCATCGTTGAAACCGATCCATGTATCATCGCTGGCGATGCTACTGGTGTCATCGTTGCTCTCCGGATTGGTTTCGAACTCTGCGCTATCGTCCAGACTCGCGCTACTCCCATTAACGAGAGTTCTTCTGTTTAGAGATTTTTGATCTCTTGTCTGTTGTTGCTGTTGTCGTCGAGCAGCCGGCCATGTTGTTGAAATTGATGTTATTAACCCTCCTCCTGCCGGTTTAACTATGTAATTTGTCGTGTTTTCACGCTTGTTAGGCGAATCATCGAGCTCGTTCTTATCGAATGGACGATCCTCCGTATTCTTAATAAGCATTTGCTTGTTCTCGGAATCCTGACTGTTAGTTTGATTTTGTTCATTATCCAAGCCCGTCAAATTCGTATCGTTAATCGCTTCGGTTTCATTGTGAATTTCGGTTAACATCGCATCCAGTTTATTGAGTATACCGTTTATCGCTTCGATAGGATTAACACCGTCCTTCACGAGACTCGAATCAACCTCGGTCACCAATTTGGGATTCATATCAATGAGAGTTTGCATATAATTTCTCATTGCGGTTATGTGTTTTGGAATATTGACTGGATCTTCCAACCAGCAATTACGCAATCGAGCTTGAAGAAAACGCTCGACCCTCGCTTGTTCTTCGACTTTTTTCAACAAATCTTTCTTCTCCTGCATCGCCCATTTGACGATTTCCGACGAGCTCTCCTCCTTTTCGACCATTTTATTTTCCATGAACTGCAAATTTCTTTGTGCCTCTGTATACTTAGCAGCGAGTTCTTGGAGCTCCAATTGCGCGTGTTTCGAAACATTGTGAAGACTTTGACACTCTTCCTCCGTCTCGTTCAAACGACTCTCCAATTGGGCAAGCTTTTGCGTTACCTCCAGCTTCTCCTGATGTATCTTGTGCAGTGCATCTTTCGCCGCTATTTGATACTGAGCTTTTTCCTCCTCCAGTCTCAATAACTCGCTGCGGATTTTGTCTTCGGTAAAATTTTTCGAGCATGCAACCAGTTGACTCTCAACCGCTTTGATACGCGTTAACAGACGATCCTCGTCGATGAGAGCTTTCCACGATTGATCGGTGGCCAATCTTGTGTTTTCTACCAGCGACTGAAGGTGAGATAATTTACTTTGTAAAACTTTTTCCCTTCTGCTCGCTTCTTGGATGTATTGATTGAGTTTGTAGAGATCCTCCAGGGACACGTCACCGGCCGGATTAGCCATCGCCATCGTACGACTGGCTTTCGCTTCTTTCCCATCCGGCAGATAGAGCTTCAGCGTCGCGACTATACAACCATGCGTTACTTTCTTCGTACTCTCCATTACATCCACTCCGAACTGCACAATATCACCGGAACATACTTCGCGAGGCGAAGACTCCAGTCCTGTCGCGCTCAGTCGTTGATTGTTCACAAAAGTTCCATTGCTACTTCTTGTATCTTGGAGATAAAATTTACCGCCGCTGTACCACAGGAGGGCATGATTGCGCGACAACACTTTACAGTCGAATATAGCATTGTTGGTAGCCACCCGCGCTCTAGCCACCGAACGCCCTATTTTAACAGCTTGGTCCAGATTCAACGTACGCTCTTGAAAAGCGTGCGAATTATCGCGACATATCAATATACCTTTAGCCGTCATTTTGTTCTTGTTAGCTGCGTTATTCAAATTATTTTCACCGTTCTGGTTCTGATTGAAACCAGCATTATGTACCCAACAGCCGTTAGCTACGACCATAGCCACAGCAACTTAACGCTATGGTGACTTGCAAATTACAATGTCCTTCAATTGATTCTTTTCCACAAATGTTTATCACTCGCAATGTGCTTGCGCTTTTTCTACAACGCGACAGGTTGATTATCAGTAGAATAAAGTCTTTGTCTTGTGCATTTCTTTCGAATTCAATGCTTCTGTGCTATTATCGTATTTTGGTTGATTTTTGGGCGACAAATATATTATTCGTGAACGAATTTTGCAATTAGACACTTTGTATAACGTTGAATTAATTTTTGCACAATGTGTCCGATTCGTAAACACACACGATCACACAATGTCTTTGTAAGACGGATTTTAACGAACTGAAAAATTTTTTCAAAACATTGTCTCTTTGTGACAGAGAAAAAAAATCTTTCAGCCTCACGTAATTCGCGAATGGAAAAAAATTGTCTGACACTTTTATGGACCAATTATCGCTGCTTAATTGAGACGAGACGTGATTCCGATCGTAGCGTGACGGAACCAACAAAAATAATCGAAGAAAGAATGATAAACTGTTATTATAATTATTTCGCGAGAACTCGTATTGAAATCACGACAATTTGACAATTTTCACGTTGATGGTACACGGGTATACGTCAAAGATGCGCATCTTCGGAAGGGCGTAGAACGCTGGGTTTGGCATGTTTGATGCGACCAATGCACACAAACACAGACTTAGAGAAACAAAAAAAAATGAATTTCTTAGCCGTATTCGATCGCCCTTTCGTTTCACCGTTGAACGTGTCACTCTCTCTCTCTCTCTCTTTCTCTTCTTTTGCTGTGTGTATGTATGTGTGTGTGTGTCCGAGTGTATATGCCACAGGAACGAAAAACACTGTTCTCGAGGCTCGAGAAATTTCGTTCCTCTTTCACTATGTTCTCGTTTGGCCCGAGTCAAAAAAATCTTCACAATGTGTTTGATTGCCAACGCTGCCGGTCGTTCGACCAGCTTTTTTTTGTTCTATCTCTCTCTCTCTCTTTCTCTCTCGTTCTCTGTATCGCTCTCTGTGTGATGAGACGAAAATATTTCCGAACGATTCCTCTACAGCTCGAGAGGTCCAGAGGACTGATTATAATTATCAAACGGTTGCTTTGCAGGATGGAATTACACACACACACACATACACACACTCCACTCACGAACACCTACAGAGAGAAAACGTTTCTGGGTACTAAACACTTTTTTCCTCCCTAGAGTCCTCTCGCTCTTTTCCTACAGGGCGGAAATTCGCGAGATACCCTTTATTATATTTCCATGTACACGCGAATAAAACAACCGAGAAAACACACGACGAGAAGGAGAAACCCCGATAGTGGCACTCCCGTAAACTCGCTCAAGGGGCAATACTCGAGCGTTATTATATCGCTGCGAAACACCGAGACGAGAGTTGAACAAAAAAAAACATATATTAAAATAAAAAAACGATTCAAGTTTTCTTTCACTCCGCGAGTTGTCGCTGTCTCACTCCAGCAGGAACACGAAATATTGTCCCACCGATATGTGTACCAGCAGAGTTAGACAAGTCAGATAAGTAGAGTGCATGCGAGAGAGAAATAGATATAGGGGACCCGCGATTGTGGAAATAGCACCTATAACCATCGCGGTTCACATTCCCTTTTGTTTCGACATAACCAAGAGAGAGAGAGAGAGAAAAAAAGAACGGTGCGCGACTTGAGAACGTTTCGAGTTCCGCGTTCCGCCTGTCTATCGACCGACAGCCGACCAAAACCGTATGGCACGGAAGAGTTTACTAAACTCGTTTTCTATTAGAAACCCATCCGACGACATCTCGTGGAAGAATTAAGAGATATGCAAAATGGCTGTTCGAAGGTTCTTTCACGACAATATTTGGGCAAAAATGTCTTTTTCTTTTTACAACGTGTAAAATATTACCAGACACGGCACGTTGTTTTCACATGGCCGTATGGACGACGCTCACTCGTGAGCTGTCCGGAGCCAACTAGAACCAAACAGTAACCAACCATTACAACGTTGTTTCCAACGGTCTTTATCATGGCTTCAAATTTCGACTTTCATTTGTACGAACATGTTTTTCAAATATGATTTTTCCAATTGTTTCAAACTCGCATCCCTCATTTATAATTGTTGAATATATGACGCGTTGTCATAAATACAAATATATTGGCAGAATATACTTTTTGCAATCAGATTTTTATTTAGCACCCTCCTCCTTTTTAAAAGTATTCAAGGACATAATTTCCAATCATCTTTAAATAGCGTTTAATGCAGTGGTTTAATGACTGCGTATTTAATCGTCGAATCAAGATGGACAGCTATAAATACTAGGTTTTTCTCGATCTACCACGTATTTAAATGGGTTTTAAGCAATTTCCGAAACCTTTATCCTGCATGTGGGATATCCGAAAAATTTATAGGAACCACCTTGATCCTTACAAACCTCATAGATTTATTCAACGAATTATTCGAATGTATCGTAGATTGACTGCATGCTACACACGTTGTCATGATTTTATTACGTTCTCAGTCTCTTGACAGAATTTAATCATACGGAGCCCACGTAAATTTCGTTTTAAAGTGTAATTGATCTTAATAACATGTCTGGAACATCATGATCTTTAATATGCATAAGTATAGACCGATCTTTGTAAAGGTCTAAGTTTCTAAAAGATCGTGTCATGTTTATACTGTGAAAGAAAAAAATGAGCACACTCTGACGAAGAAGCGGTTAGTTGAGCCAAAAAACACTTGGGCGACAGGAGGTTTTTTTAGTCTCTCAGTAAATCACGATCGCGAATTTGAAATGACGAGAATAGAAGGAAATGTGCATATATATAGTCGGGACATTGCGCTAGTGTCTATTTTTAGAACGACCTGCAAACATGTGTAATGGAAAAAACGAAAGAAAGATTTCACCCGTGTAAATCTTAGTCGCTCATTCAATCATCATAGATTTCCTTATTTTTTCAATTCAATGTTCAATGCTTCTGATGTTTTTTCAAATACTCATTCATGATTGATGTTTCCAGCGATTGTCATTGCATAAGTACAGTCTAGACTCTGCTTTGTGTTTTATCGTAAGCGGTGTTATAACGAGTTACGCAAAAGCACAAGACTACACGAGAGCCTCTCTTCGAAGCGAAACCCGACGAATCGATATTGCAGATCAACTTATGCCGTTTCGCACATTTTTTTCAGTAACCTGAGGAACCATTCCCCCCTCTTCCGGCCGTCATTCATTAATGACTTAAAATATACGGGCCAATGTTTTTCGAAAGATTCGTACCACCATCATGTTTGCAAACATAACCTAAAAATATTCGTCTCGAAGTAACCGTAAACAGAACGTAACTTGTCGTTTATTGGCAAGAACATTGAATTTGATTACAATTTTTTTATATCTGCGTTACCGAAAGTAAAGATATTAAAAATCCATTAAATAACTGATATTTTGAATAACTCGCGACAGTGTAAAGGGTTCATGACTATGTGACAGTTGTGTGTTTACATCGAGTAAACGTATATTCAAATCGATTGTCGATGAAGACAATTTGTTGGAATTCACGATACTTTCGAATGATCTAAAAATTCATTAGCAAAAATACAGTTTTAATTACTTCAACTTGTTAGTAATTATTTATCATAATAATATATCGATCATAACATTTTCTGTGAACAATGAAAAACGATTAATAATTCATGAATAATCCCTTTAGCAACCTGAAAATGTCGGACGATGAGGATTACATGTCAGACAAGTTTCTCCAGGCAACAGAAAAATGTCCAGCGCCTAGCCTTATATATCGTCAATCAGAAAAACGACGCTTGGAAGTACTAAAAAGAAAAGCTGAGGCGGAAACAAAAATGAGAGACAAACATAAATCTATGCGTGTTATAGAGCAGGAAAAAAGGGAAGAAGGTTTATCATCGGCAATATCTTCAAGTAACAAAGGTATCAATTTACATCTCATCATTCGCAACATATTGAAACTTTGAAACATTTAAAATCATTTGTAAGATAATCAAACTTGGAGAAATGTCTACTAATCAAGATACGTTAATTACATGATTTCAATTTTGAAAGATCGTTCTTTCTTCAAATTATCAGCACCTTGAGTTATACAGCTTTCACAATCAAATGTGCGAAAAATATTCCACAACTGTGAAACGTTGATGGCATCTTTTAGAATTTAATTTTCTGTATCAATTTTTTTTAGCAAACTATTTTTTTGTCAACAATAAAACAAGAAATGGAACCTAACGATTTTTATTGCGTAATTCCTGCTTTTTTTGCTTCTTCCTACAGCAGGACTCATATTTTTCAAATCTTGCTTAAGGCATACATTTTTAATGAAATCGAAAAATTAAAGTTCTCTACATATTTGTCCTACTCGTTGGTCTATAATTCCCGTTGCTAAATCCTTGATTTCAGGTTTTGAGATGTTAATGAAAATGGGTTATAAGCCGGGTCAAGGGATCGGCAAAACAGAATCAGGAATATCAGAGCCAATTGGGATCGACATTAAAGGGAACAGAATGGGACTTGGGAAAACGGTTGTGAAGAAATCGACGAAAAAAACGAATCCAGTGGAGAAATTAGAAAACATGAAGACGGACGATTATCGTGTTCGTTTGGCGCAGAAAAAAGCGGAACAATTGGCCGAAGTTGATTTGTTAAAGAGTCAAAGAGTTTGTGAACAACTCGATGCTCTAAAACAGAAATTAGAACCGCCTGAAGTGTGGTACTGGCCGATTGTTAAAAAAACTAAAGAAAGCGATGACGAGAGTGACAGTGAAACAGAACACGACGATGAGGAAGAAGAGGAAATAGATAAACTCACAACAACGGAAAAGTTGGAAATACTAACAAAGTATTTGAGGAACGAGTATTTTTATTGCACGTGGTGCGGTGCAACGTATGAGGATGAAGATGATTTGCGTGACAATTGTCCAGGCAGCACGAGAAACGACCACTAGAACGATTTCATTTGATTTATCTGTTAATTTTCAAATCCACGAAATTTTTCCTAACAAACGCAAATGGACTGTACTAATTATAACGTTGTATTTATCAGAAACTTATAGTTAACAATGAAATAAAGAAAATTCATTGCTGAAAATTGAAAATTGAAACGAAAATATCAAAGATTGCGGATTATTTTATCAGAATCCACCCACTTTGCTCCAGGATCAGATCTCCTGTAGGGCGATGGAACATAAAACAAGCATTAGCCAAGTAATTCACAAAGTTGGTAAGAGGAAATAGCAGACGTTTGCCCTTTTGAAGATAATCGATGCGGGAAGCGAAAAAAAACCATAGGGAATCGATCGCGAGCCAGGAAGAGTATTAACACATAGCAGGAGCCCAACACCCTGATGTGTTTACCACAACAATAAAATCAGATAAAAAAATCAGCTATAAAAGCCCCAGTTGCTACTTTTTTCGCTTCATTTCTATCGGGCGCTCCGAAAAGACCACTTTTTTTCTCTCACAAAAAGCACATTTTTCCTTACGAAATTTATCTGTTTTTTGATGTTACGATTTCATTTCGCGATGTTTGAATCGTTCGTTCGAATCCTATTTTTAATTGGTCTCGTTAATATCATTGCGAGAGCCGACGAATCGGGAGATGAAAACTGCGAAACCCTTATGTCCGAAGTTCACATTACAAAGGGTATTAAATTAATACAAAAAGTAGAAGTTGATGAATTGTGTTGAATCATTTAATCACAGATGCAGAATAACACCATTACCATGATTGGCAAAGGTTTTTTGGAATTCGAAAAAATATTTTTCTACATTAATTATTCATTGAACCTGTTGCCACGAAAAAATGACAATTTACCAATTTAATTTCAATTCCTAATCGAAATACTGTTTTTTTTGGAAGCGTGCAAAGTTAAAGGATTTCACATTTTATCAGACAAAATAGATTCGACTCAAACCCAACGGCAAACAACTTAATTTTTAATCGAAAATCAAAGGTGAAAAAATAAAATTAATTTGCAGATGAGTACAACGAAGCAGGACGTTTAATTAGAACTTGCAGCGGAGATGTATCGGTGACAAAGTGCGAGGGTTTTTGCAATTCACAAGTTCAACCAAGCGTCATGACAACAACAGGTTTTTTGAAGGTCTCATGAACGAACATTTGATTCTCTCGAAAATTGCAAACGAAAATAATCTTTTGTCAATATTGTTTCAAGATTTTTTGAATGCACCTTATATTTCAGGAATGTTACTGCTGTCGCGAGAGTTATCTTAAAGAACGTATGATCAGGCTTAATCATTGTTATGACGCCGATGGCATAAAACTCGAGAACGCCGAGATGTCAACGATGGATGTTAAATTGCGTGAACCTGCTGACTGCAAGTGCTACAAATGCGGCGATTTTTCGAGATAAAAATGAGAAACAAGATGGAGTCGATTTGAAAATAAATAAATAAACATACCGATATCTCAAAATTTGTATTATTACAATGAGCACCCGACAGATTTATTGTGAAACTTAAAAAAAAAGAAATTCTGATCGATGTGATACTTAATGTGTACGTTTCATTCAAAACTACGAATAAACACTGAACTATCCTGTACAATTTTTCACTCCATTTTATTGTGTACCTTGAACCTTAATTTAATTAAATGTGCGGGATTTAATTAGTATTTAAGTCGTCAAAACTTAATATTTTCATAATTCTTGAGAGAAAATAAAATAAAACCTTCTTTCTTCTGGAAATTTTAATATAATTTATATATTCTATGAATGTTGAGCTACGAAAAATGAATAGACATTCTCTTGAGATATTTGTTCACTTAGAAAATCTTTGGTCGAGGTAGAAGCAAACGCAAATGGGAAGACATATTTGAGGTAGTGCTTTTTCTTGAAAAGGGTGAAAACCTTAAGAGTTAAAAGGGTCAACTTCGCAGGGGTCACTCTGAAATCCATTGAGTGCATGTTAACAGCGATGGAACTATAAAGAGCTTCGTGTAAGGGAGCCTGCTGGACAGCAGGAAGTCTCTCTGAGTGATTATAATCCAAAATAGGCGAGGAGTTTTCACATTTTGTTTCTCGTCATTTTGCTGATCGATATCTGACTTTTCTGACATGTTTTGTACCAGAAAATGTTCAGCCTTGAGTTTTTAAGTAAATAATCATTTTTCACATAAACTATAGATCGATAAGCCAATCCAGGAACATGAGAATTATACGTGAGAAAAAAAATGCACGAGATGGTTGGTGAGGGGGAGACCGTTCTTCTGAGTTTCTGAAGACCCTAATAAACTGAAGCTCGGTAAAAATATAATTGAGCGTGGTTTTCCACAGTTTCTCGTGGCCCCGAATGGAAGCTAGTGCATTCGAATGAAAAGTAGAGTTGGAATCATAAGCTCGTAAAAACCAAAAGGAGAGGCAGGAGTATTAGAAATAAAAATAGTAGTTAATAACTTTTTTGTTTGCATATTAATACCGAAAATCGTCGCGACCATACTTTAGATAATAATTGACCGTACCTCAGCTCAAATGGCACGTACGACGTTATCAAAACCGTATTCTATTGCACGCGTCGCTTCGCAAACTAATTTTGTGAGCGAGTTGGTTTTTTTTTTAGTTTTTCAAGGGTAGCCGAACCCTTTACTGCAAAAATGTGTTTTGTCACAAGAATGCAACTCATGAATGAGAAAAATGCAATCTTAATGCAATATCAACAAGTAAAAATCAAATTCCGCATCCCTCGTCCAATTTAAAAATAAACAATGATTCAAAAATGTAGATGAATAAAAAAACTCGAACTGCCATTTCGAAGATAGTTTAAAGACGTAAAGAACGAGCGGCTTCTCACGTCATAAGAAAAAACGTTTCGTAAATTTTCGTACATTTTTACAAAGAATTTGTAAATTTCGTCCTTCTAGTAATAACATTTTTAATATTGATATTGAGTTGTTAGTTTGAAAACTAATTTTGCATTATCAGCGATGTTCCAAGCATAGCGAGAATTTTATAATACACTGAACATTCAGACCTATTTTGACAGCTTTTATCCTCATGAACTTCAATGATATTTACTCTCATTTGCAGAAAGCTAAAATCTCTTTTCTCTTGGAAATGATTAAAAATAATTTTAAGCGGAAATTTCACAAATTTCATTAGTGACAGAACTGAGTAAAAACGTACCTGAAATAAAAATACCTCGTTTCTAGATTTTCGACGACTCTTGTGAGACGAAAGATTCAAATGAGTTTGGAGGATAATAGATAAGAAAAATTCGCATATCGTTTTATTATCGTACGAGCATTAAAAATGTTTATCTTAACCTCAGCTGACATCATAAAATTGAATAAATTCTATTTCAAGACAGGATGAACTGATAGAAAGAAGGTAGCGTTTTGAAATCCACGGAAAGGACTTTTTTTTGCAATTATACCTCATTAATAATTTTTCGTGACAGATGATGAAGATTAAAAATCGCCAATTAATCTGTGAAACTGTCTACGACGTAATAAACTACCAAGCATTTCAAAAACTTATTTGTTAACTAGAATATGATTCTAGTAAAATAAATTAAAGAGAATTATTTCGAGTGCGTCTCGCACAAACATGGTATGAAAATGTACAGAAATAAAAAGAAAAAGGTAACACTATTTTATATGAAATCCATTAATCATCTCCCACCAAGTGAATTTACCCTCTCTGTCCTTAATCCACAGGGGGTTGATAAAAGGGGTTGGTAATGGACTATATAAAGAGCTGTTTCTTATTGACTAGAATCACACACAGTGCCAAGCCAGCCGATACAATGTATCGAGCTTGCTGCATCTTTATATCCGAGTTTGGTAAATTATTGAGAAACATTTTGTGCCTTAGAGTTTACGACAGAAATGGGCATGTCTGTTAACTTTTGAATTGCATTTATTATGTTTTTCATAGTTATTTATTTGCTGTTGGAATGAGAAAAAAATCAATTTATCGTCAAGTGTCGATCAAAAAAATCAATTTCGATCAGCTACCAGGATAAACGTCATTTGGACATTAAATTAAAGATTGGTTCTTGCGAATCATGTTCCATAAACTATTAATAAATGAGATGAAACATTTAATTAACATGCGAAGAACGTTTATTCAACATAGAACAGCACATGCCCATCTCTTAAACATTTTTATATAATCATTCATGTTCATTCATCTTCATTTTATAATTGTTAGTTCATCATTCAATATAAAACCATGTATAATATTTTGAGCTGCATGTAATCCATGCACAGAAAGACCTCAAAGTGATCCATCGGCTGCAAGAGCGCGAAAGAGACAATTCAAAAGCAGATACACGTTTTTCTTAGATATC
The DNA here is from genome assembly GCA_013761285.1 of Campoletis sonorensis. Taxonomy (NCBI): domain Eukaryota; kingdom Metazoa; phylum Arthropoda; class Insecta; order Hymenoptera; family Ichneumonidae; genus Campoletis; species Campoletis sonorensis. The sequence goes on from JACEOJ010000121.1 coordinate 40,605, forward strand.
GTTGACATTTTAAGAAAAAAAGTTACCCATTGGTTTCTGACGGAGGAAGAAGAATGTGTGACTGATATTTTTCTTCAAATGTAAGCTCCTTCTAATGAAACGTGCAGCAAGGCTTAAACCGAATAAATGTCTGATAAATCTCCTTAAAACATGAGAAGATGAAGTTACTTATTACATTTGCAAATTAATAAATGAAAAGCTTATTTGTTTGCCCGAAACTTTTGTTAGCCGCTGTATCACACAGAATGCAGCATATACCAAAATTATATTTCAATGTCGTCGGTTATTAGAAATTTAGATGCAGATTTTTTAATATTTTTTTGTAAAAACTGCTAAGAGTTTTGCAGTAAATAAATTTTTTTTTTCTCTTTTGAAACTCGTATTGTTGTAATCATTCAATAAGGAACAAGTGAGAGTATATTTTCAATTTCAAAGGAAATAAAATTGATGGTTGACATCGAATGATTTTTGTTGTTTACTCACCATGCAGTGATAGTGGGAATTTTACTCGGCTGCTGTCTCACAGGCCAAGTTTTGGCTATTGTTGGTGTTGACGAGTGTCAGGTTACACCTGTTATCCACGTACTTGAATATCCCGGGTGCGTACCAAAGCCAATCCCAAGTTTTGCCTGCACGGGACGATGCAGCAGTTATTTGCAGGTAAAAATGGGAGATACTTTTCGTACGGTTATGAATAAAGTTGTAAAATTAATATTTCCTCATGGACACGTAAAAAAGAAGTGAAAATTTCGCTATTTCACGAATATATAGAACAATTGTCACGTACTGGCAAGCACGAGATCGACTCAAGCAACAGAGTGACGAGCCAACACTTTTATTGTTTAGTTCGTATTAATGAAATAATTGATGGACTTTTGGTTTTACCTGTTACCCAAAGGTGTCGGGCTCGAAAATTTGGCAAATGGAAAGAAGCTGCATGTGTTGTCAAGAGAGCGGCGAACGAGAAGCAAGTGTATCCTTATTCTGTCCAAAAGCAAAGCCAGGCGAGCGAAAGTTTCGAAAGGTAAAATTGTTGTCACTCGGAGCACCCTCGTAGTTGTATTTTTTCTTTGTTTATGTTTTTTATTCCATTCGCGCTATAGTCACAGACTAAAACAATCTTGCGACCGGATTTATTCGCACCGAGACTTTATAAAATAAAAGAGAGATGTTTCTAACACGGCTAGGTTTTCGTCGCCATATTGTTTTTGTTCGGCTTCGAACGTCGGACGAAGGAACGACGGTACACAACTCACGCGGGAGTTTCAAATTATCGCGAACACTGACCCGTAATTGATTGCTTTTGGAACTAGACATTCTTTACGTTTACTTACATCTTCAATTCTGTTACAGATTTTCGTCACTATCTTCGATGTTCATGATCGAAACAGTTTCAATGGATATTACGCATTTATTATCAATTATAGTGACTTTTGATCATTTTGGACACGAATTTGAACCATTTTTTCAAAACTCATTGCGTTGAACGGACATCAATAATCTCGATATAAAATTATTTACATACGCGGATAAAAAAACACTAACCTCGATTATTTTTTCCAGAATTCGGCAGATAGAAATAAAAATAATTTTTTTTCTCAAGGTCGTAACTAAAGCACCGTTGGAATGCATGTGTCGTCCATGCACTGCTGTCGAAGAATACTCAATAATACCGCAGGAAATAGCAGGATTTGCTGAAGAAGGACCGTTTACAACATCGGCTCACTTTAGGAGATCGTCAGGGCTTCAATAACAAAGAAATGAATTATTTAAGATTGAACAAAACGATGATAAATAGTGGATCTCGACAAAGGCACAGGAAACGTTTAACCATGAATCTACGAATATGATGAAAAATGAAAGAAAAGATAAAGAAAATTATGATACCAACAAAATCAATATTCGAATTTTCAAGCACTGGTTGAATTTTTTGCAACGAATGAATCCGAAATAAAGAAAAATATGATTTCTTAAATAATACATTTTCATTATGATTCCTTCGGGGATAATATTTTTATTGAAATCACAACGTAACCTTGGTCCGGGGTGAGCTGATTGACTCAATCAGCGGTTAAATAAGTTTTATCAAATCGGCATGAAGTTGTTTTTCTTTTTTTTTTTATTATAGATATGATTTATCATAGAAGTGTATGTGTGTATGTGGTTTCGTGTTACTTTTTCAGTAGCTGTTTAGTTCTTAAAATTACCTTTATTTATATTATATATATTTATACCATCGATATACATATACACATGGGGGGTTTTGCGAATATGTATATGTATATGCATGCCTGTAATCGACAGAGCTGCGAAACGAAGCGGCATCCGTGATTTTACATAACCCGCGAACAAAGAAATAATATATATAAATTTATTATTAATGTTTTTTTTGTTGTTGTTTTTTTTTAACAGAGAAAACCAAAAAAATGAAAAATTATTTTTTGTTTATTCGCGAGGCTCGCATTATTTTCTTTTATAACAACCCCCGCCAAGCTCACAAATCAATTTTTTTTGTTTTTTTTTTTGTTTTGTTTTATCAACCTTATTATTTATTTTATTTTTACTTTTTTTTTCATCATTCTTCTCTCTTTCGTCTCGCGCTACACCGCTATTCTTTTTACTTCTTTTTAAATATGTACAGTTATAACTTTTTATTTAAATCGTTATCTCCTTTATCCACAATTTTCATTTGTTTTAATTATTTTTTAACAATGTCTTTACCCACATATAAATAATCCTAGTTGTATAATTATCTATCGCATTGTTTTTTTTTTTTACCTCATCGGAGGGGCTTGAGTGTGGCCGCATGTCGGCGCGACCACGTCCCGTTTCGAACTGTCAACACAAACACAGGGATACTCGTGTATCTCTACTCCATGAAAAGGGCGTTATGTGCTTGTCCGAGTAATCGAGATCGTTTATCGCCCCTCGATCGCTGTCTCGTAGACGCAGCTTCATATTGTTTTCGAAATTTATTATTCTCGTTGACCGAACTAACGACTTCGAACGTCGCGTTTCGATCTGCCGTTGGATCTTGAGGCGTTTGCACCACAGATTTGAATCGTCGCGAGGCAAAAATTCTATGATGGGCGTCGCACGCACTAATTATCACCGTATTTATTCATTTCTTTTTTCGTTTTTTTTTTCCTTCGTTTTTCATTAAATTATTTTTATTGTAAAATATCACGCGGTTTTTCGCAGTATAAAAGCGTATTTGCCGGTGTGGAAAAAAACGTTTTAACAAAGAGCAATTTTGCGTGAGAACAAAACTAATGAAATGAGAAAAAACGATTTTCTTGGTTACTTCAGTCGATGGTCGATCTCACGTTCGGTTTCTCCAGCATTCACCATCTCGGTGCTGATCGTCGCGATTGTTTTTTTTTTTTTTTTTTTTTTATTTTGCTTGAAAAATGGCCAAATATACTTCGCTAACGATACGCACAGAACGATATACAGTAGTCTCGTTTGAAATATCAGAATTCGGAGAGCGTTTGGAACAGCCAGTCAACAAATTAACGAAAAAAAAAAAAAAAATCTTTATATTCTCGATGAACGATTAAACGCAATCATCATATAATAGTCGTAACTCTTTCCATGGTGGTCATTCATGCGAATCCATGAGAGACTCGCTCTCGCAACCTAATGCTCAACAAATAACACTCAATAAGATTTGCGTCTGTTAATCTATTTTGTCTCTTGATGTCCGGTTGTGTTGTTGTTTTCGTTTTTTTTTTCGTTTTTTGTTTTGTATACAAATCGGTGTACTAATTAAATCGCAGAGCAGCCAGTGACTGCGATAGCAATTTTAGCTGCGGCGATTAATCGTTATTTACATGTGATATTAGATATAGGCCTCCCTCTCGTAAATGTCTCTTTTTTGTCTATATGCATTTACAAATCGAAAGACAGAAAAAGAGAGAGAAAGAGAGAATAGCTTAATGCCGTAAAAGGTATGAAAGAAAACAGTTGAAAAAAGGGGTCTGCGATTTTCGTAAATCGTGAAAAGTCCGGCCCCTTCATCTCGTCTCGTTTTATGCAGAGAGGCTCTCTCGAAGTATCGATTACGATCGGTCGAAACGTAAAAGAAAATGGAGATGCACACGCTCCACAGCAAGCTTAGTATTCTTGCGCTTTGATAATGAACAATACAACAATGCCTATAAAAAGATATCAATGAGATAATTTTTGACGTTAATAATCCAGTCAATTATCGTTATTGAATATACGTTTTTTTTTCATTTAAAAGGATATACTTGCAGAGCACCCTTAATCGGCCTTTGCCCACCTTTTCTTCTTCTTCTTCTTCTTCTTCTTTTTCTTAGCTTCTTATTCTCTCTCGGTATACGCGCTGTTATCGATTAAGAAGTTACGTTTCAATTGTTCTTGTCGTTTCAACACTTGCACAATTAGTTTTCGTGCACCTGTCACGTTTATCCCCCACTCGCAATTTTTTTTTTTTTCTTCAATCGTTCACACCCATATTTCACATTCGTTCTCTCCCTCTATTTTCGACCACCTTCTCTTTCTCATATACATGCACACCCTATTCACTGTTGATTATAAATAACTAGTTATTTTTAAAAAATAGTAACGCCTCGATGAAGCACACAGTGTATTTTCTTTCATGTCCTTTTTCAGAGCGTGCATACTACAAAAAATCAGCCCTTTTTCGTCGTCTTTGCGTTTACTTTTTTCGTGTTACTACTTCGAACATTCAAACATACCATATATGATGAACGCTTTTCTCACGATGCAGTATGGATTAATGTTATGTAAATATATACATATATATATATTTGAGTGTGTATATATATATATATATATAAGTATAGGTAATTTTTTCTCTCGGAATCTTCTCCGCAGTGTTATAAATAATGATTTTATTAAATTTAATCTTTTACGATAATAGGAAGAACCATCGCTCTCGCTTCAGACTTGGTTATCGACAGTGTATGCGTGTGGTTTTCCTTTGTCTTTTGTTTTCATGTATTTCCTATGTGAACCTTTGTGTCTGCGTTTTTTTTTTTTTTTTGCAATTCATTTCTTATTCATCAATTTTGTTTCGAGTTGAACAAATTTGCACGTGAAATAATGCAGATGCTCTAATTTTTCTCGTAACTTCTTAAATTGTAATTAAAGCGCATTTCGGGGGAAAAAAAATTAGTTTCTTCACGTCATCGGATTGATCCATCTGGAGATTATCGCGTGAGGTTAGTAGTCGTCACATGTTTTTGAGCGGCTCGCGGCCGCGAACATCATTACTCTGAAGTCTTTTTGCTCGTGCGTTCTCTTTCTTTCTTTTTTTCTTTCTTTCTTTCTTTCTTTCTCCCTCTCTCTCTCTTTCTTTCTCTAAATCGAAATCGAGAAACCCCAAGGAATTAACTTTCTCGTCGATTTCTTACGCGCTGTTATGCTCCACGGACAGAGTTTCGATGTCTCACGTGGCAGGCACGTGATCTTAGAAAAAAAAAAAAATTAAAAAAAAATAAAACATACGCAGTATTTTCGGCCATGGAGCATAATTTTGTTGCTGTCTCTGCTTTATTGAAACTTTAAACCATTTTTTAGATGAATTATATATAATAATATTATCTTGCATTAAATTCTGTATCATAATTATTATTTAATCTTTATCTTCATTATGTATAGCGTATTTCAAATACGGCCGTTTCGCCGTGTACCGTAATCGTTTTTATCAACTTTTTCACTTTTCTTCTTTCTCTTTTTCTCTCTCTCTCTCTCTCTCTCTCTTCTTCGCTTTATGTTTGAACTTCTTTGATCAATTCAATCGAAAACTCCCTTTCATTCGCACGTTATTTTAGTCGCAATTCGTTTATACCCCAAAGACTATAGTACATACACCTTCGCATAATCGCATGAAAAATCCAATTTTTTTGACCTTCTTCCGATCCCTTCTTTTCTTTATTTCGTTTTCTTTTTTGTTTGTTTGTTTTGTTTTTTGTTTTTTTGTTTTTCAAACCTTCCGACCTTCTTGACGATCCAGCGTTAAAGATTATACACACAGCGAGCGCATCCAGTGGAACGTGCCTCACGCATCGTCACTGTCAGGTTCCCGTAAACCAGTGAAAAACGAAGTTAATCCCTTTATCGCAACAGCGTGACCGGGGAACTCACCCGTGTGCGATTCCCACGTGAGGAATGCATCGTCCGAAAGTATATCGTTTTGTTGTAACGAGGCCAATATAGTGAACAATAAACCTGAAACCAACATTATTAAGTCATTAACTTTTATAATTCAAGTATATTCAAACAATTAAAGTTTTAATATAAAACTTGGAGAATATGCAAGAAATCGAGAAATTTCATTGTTTTAAATGACTTTATCGCATTCTCATTAAAAAATAAAAATCAAAGAAAAACCAATAAAATTACACGTAAAAAGACTTACCCGGTGGATGCTCTAATTTGTGAACGTATGCTTGAATAGCAAAAAGACATTGCAATTCCAAATCTGCATCGGTATCGATGAAGCGCTTTATAAGTGTTTGATGATTTGTGAAAGTCTTCTCATTGAGTTTCCATACTTTACGACGCTCCTCTGTAACATTATTCAACAGTTCATTAAACATTTGACTTGAAGAATTCAAGATGTAAAAAATTAAACACAAGAGTATATAAAGCACTTTGTACTTACGGACAGTAACACTAAGAATTGCCGTCATCAGAACTCTGATGAATTGAGGCTCGTTTACTTTGCTGCCAACGTTCGCCTGAAAGAACCAGGAATTGAAAAATTAGCATTATTGATATTTAAATAAGGATTTTATTGTAAACATCATGGGAAATGATAAGGGAGTATAGAATTATTGTAACTGAATTTCTTACCATTATCCAACTGCAAATATTGTCGAAATCGCTATCACGCATGAGCTTTACGAGATGATCGTGGATTTGGTCATTCGTTAATTGACTACCGAAAGGAGTGACGTCTGAGCTTTTACATTCGCCGTTAAGGAACTCCAATTTCTGAATGAAAAGATCCAATAAATTAATAAATTTCACCAAAATTTCAACTCAATCTTATTAAAACTATGTGGACAAGGAAAAAAGTGCTTACATATTCTTTAATGATATCGTTGACGTTCTCTATCGTCGTATCGGCGATATCGCTCCATTGAAGTCCACTTTGTTGCCATTTTTCCGCCGTCCATTTGGGTCCTTGATCTCTCGCTAGTTTGGCGAGCAATTCACCCATCAATTTGCCACCTTTGCCTGTACTCTTGAGCACTGCTGCGGTGGTCTTCATTTCGGCGAGTGGATGAGCATCCGAAACTACCATATTCGCTGTAAATAGAAAGAAAAAATAACAATTACCAAATCACAAACGTCATTGAATACACCAAGATTTTTAATTGAATATTCTTCAGGCCTGTTGAGCTTATATAGCCAGCATTGTGTTTGCACCTATGGTATAAGGTTGTCATCATTTCATGATTTTTTTTTATAACTTATGAAATCATGGTTGAATATTTATAAAGAATACTTACACAGTAGTTCGGCGAAGTAAGTCCAGATTTGAGGTATATCAATGACTAGGTCGTCCGCAGACTCCAGGACTTTTTCGAATCTGAAATGCGAAGGTTCGATGTGAGTAAAACCGATGCTTAATTCGAAAGATATATATTTATTGTTGAAGCTTTTTTTTCAGTATCCTTTTGGCTAAACAACACAAAATCTCTCATTCTTCGGAGACTTTACTCTAGCTCTTGATTGTCATCATTTGAATAATATTATAAATTAGAATAATGTATTGGTACGATTAGAAATAATGAAAAAACATTTATTTCCAACATCTGAATTCTGCAGTTAACTTTATCTTCTTTTTCATAACCTTAATTTTGTGAAAGATTAAGCTTAACGAATATAAGTAAACTTACTCGGTCTGGATGAGCGAAAGTGGGAGAATATTGTGATGGACCATGTGAGAAAATAACGCGGAGAACTGTAGACGCACAGCGGCAGTTCTCTCAAGTACGCCATTGATGGATTCACGAACAAACAGCTCGGTCGTCGAACTGTCAAAGAGATCTTGGAATTGTTCCAAAGTGGTCTAGAAAAAAAGAAAATAACAGCAATTTTAACAAAAGTAGAAATGAATAATTTGAATTTCCAACATTCAATCTCAAATTCTAAGAGTCTAAATATTTTTATGTCCGCTTTTCAAGCTGCTCATGGTCTACAAGTCAATTTCGGCGCACGTTCAAATCACCGAAATCGTTCAACACTGAGAGCAAAGGGTTGAGAAGAAGGTATTGCATAATTTAGCACACCAATGACTCAAGCATCTCTCAGGAATCGTCAGAGATGGATCTAAGGAGCGTGCAATTATTCGTTGAATATATTCAACACGATTCTCAACCTGCACCTTAAGTAGTTTTGATACAAGTGACAAACTGTAACCATTTAATTCAAATTTATTCATTCAATTTTTTGCCATATTCTATTTGTGTTTTCACAAAATTCATGAATGAAAAGTCACTTCATTCAATATGAAGAGACATTCACGCTATCGGTAAAATGATCAAATGAGATGATATGAAAAAATGTGAAGAATTTTATGAAAATAGTCAAATCACATAAAAATTATGACACTTACGTCATCGAAAAATCACGTGATTGATATGCATCGTTTATTAGTTATTAAGATTTTTGTTTCAAGTTGTTAGCTGTACCGAAACTACTCAAACATAAAAATGAAAGATAATTACAATATAGGATGACGAATGAAACTTACTTTGATGAAAACATCGATGTTAGGCTCGCAAACAGCACCGTCAGTGATTGATTTAACCACACGAATGAGTTCCGCCTCAGTTTTGCGAGGTTTGTTACTACTACTACTACTGCTACTGAAACCGCTACTGCTGCTGGTAGTAACGATCGAGGTAGACTGTGATTTCATTTTCATGGATGGCGGCGGCATCGATATGCTCTGACTTCGTCCGCTCTCCATGAGTGTTTCTCGTCCGCTTGAACTGCTGTTCATGTGTTGGCTGCCCAAACGCGATCCTTTGTTTTCTTTACACGGAAGGAACAACAATTTATAATCCACTCTCATATTTGTATATTATATAATCAAGATTCTTATTTTTTCTTTCTTTTTCAGTATCCTTTTGGCTAGACAACAGCAAGCTCTCTTATTTTTGTGAGGCTTTTCAAAGTATCGAATATTTATCATCATGTTTGCGAGTGTATTTTCGAGAGAAAAAAATAGATAAACAAGCTAGAGTTTGAATAAATTTGGCTTAATTTTCTTACCCCATCCAGATTTGTAGTCAGGTCGACCGTAATCTCTGGGTCCGGTGGATCTCGAACTGTAAACAAAAGAGCAACATTGACTTTGAGAAATTAGCTTCAACATCGAGCGGCATTTATAAAGCTTAGACCTCATGCTTCAGATCATTTGTTACTAATCATGGTAGTTTTAGAAGATTCAGAAACTCTAGTCTGAAATAAATGTATCATCATAACGAACAGGGATCGCGGATTGAAATTTAATTATTGGTTATACTCGGATTTATTGGTTTTGATATATAATCTTACCCAGAAACTTGTAGGCTTGGTCGTTTGTCCGGGTCGCCGGTTATACTTTCAAGAAGGGCGTATTTATTGGGCGTTACTGTTTTCATTGCGGCTGCTGACGCGCCCCACGCATATGCATTTCTATTTCCCAGTCGCATCTCACTTGGCGCAGGCTGAAGTTAAAACGACAAAGATGAGTCAGATTTTCGTTGATATTTGGTTGTTTGTTGATTAAAACTCAAGCGATTAGAAATAAAATACTTACAGCTTTCGTGCTCAATTTGGAAGTTTCTACGGAGTAAGGCTGTTGTCTGGTCTTGCCGACAGGTTGACTCCATCCACCTTCTTCCATTCCACCTCCACCACCTTTTCAATCGTAGGAAATAAGAAAGTTTTCGTTTAAATAATGAAATGTTAAAGGGAAGAATATAGAGAAATAATTTTAATATATTCAGAACGTTTTTTTACAATCAAATCTAATCAGAAACTCCAGTCTGGCATGACTCTACGTATCATCATAAAGGAAAACGATGAAATTGTGAGGAAAATGATTAAGTGGATGATAACTCACGATTTCTTCTTCTGTCGTTATTTCGATCGTCTTTCCTAGGTGTGTTCATTGGTGTGTTGTTCAAATGTACTTCCGAACGTTCGCACTCTGCCTCCTTCTCGATTTGATCCATCGTTTTAGGTTTGGCTTCATCCCGTCTGGGTATCCAGTTATTGGTCTTCAAGTCCATCACGTCTTGTATCATGAATCGTATTCTCGAGCTTATCTTTCGCTCTATACCTTCCTTTCCGACAAATTGCCCCAGTTTTACGAAAAAATCATCAAGGGGTTTATTCTCTTTAGAGCGTTCCGCGAGAACTTTACCGATTGTCGTCAATAATTTACACAAACATTCGAGATTCTCTTCGTCGGGCTTCATCATCAATTCGACTATGCAGTTATACATAATCTTTGTCGTGAGCATTTCCTTCTTGAAGAGCTCACCAATAAATCTGTAATTATGAATTTAAAAAATATTTTTAATCAACAATGCTTATCTCTGGGTAACGAAAAATCTTCGCAACGAAACTTTTTTGCCACAATTTATGAGCCTTTGTTATCTACGGACGAGGCAGCGTCTTTACGTTAAGTATCAAAAATGAAGTATCTAAGCGGCAATAGTTGCAGCGTATCAGTACTCGAGACATTCAATGCTTCAACTTTCAAAATAAAGTCTTACCTTATGTTACCCACTGATCGAATGCGAAGTCTACGATCATATTCCTCGAGACTCGTTTGGAGTTCTTTCTTTTTCTCCTGTAAATTGATAGAGATCAAACATTAGTGATAGCACAAGAAACAAGGTTAAAGTGTCAATTTAAGACCGAAGGTCAGAGGTCCTGAGAAGATTCATGAATTTGAACTTACCGGGTCTGAGCATTCTTCAATATCTTTCAATTTACTTATTCTCGCATGTTCGTCATCATTGTTTTTCTGGAATTGTTTTTGACAACGTTCTATGATCAATTTGCGGAACGTAACTTCGCCTGTTCGCTGCTCAGTCGGCGGCTCGCTACGCTGACCGTCCGCGCCCGATTCAGGCTTTTTGTCGCTGGACACAACGCTCATTGCACGAAGTTCCTTGCACATAAGTGCGTACGCGACGGAGAAGTTTGGTTCATCAACGGCCTTAAAAAAAACACGCGAATATAAATGTCAATTATACGAATTTATTGAATTAGTTTTCCTAGCGAATTTACGGAGGGAATTTCATTTGACCAGGTGAACATTTGTGCAACTTACGAGGAAAGATTCTTTAGTGTAACATTTTTTTATGTGATAAAAGAAGCGTCGATCAAACGAAACGAAACCAAGTCCAAGCCGTTGCTTGCGTTAAATAATCAATTTGACACGATGAACTTCTCACTAGGAAATAATCAAGTTGCCTTGTTTCTAGATTTTCGTCAGGAGATGAAATTGAGGAGCATAACAGCCCTAAAACCTTGAATTCAATGTGAAGCACCGAATTTAGTTTCTTTCCTGTTTCTTAAATGACTTTACAATCATCGCACGTGCACTTATGTGTCAACAATTATTATTTCCGCATGTAGCTGAGTTGTTATCGTAATTATCTCAAGAATTTCATATTTGTACATTCTTAACGTTCGCCAGGTTCACGATTTTCAATCCACAAGAAAACATAGCGTTGGATATTTTCATATCTTTCAATTGCATTCACAAACATGTATGCTCACAACTGTTGAATTTGATATTTGAAATTTTCAGTTTTCGTGAATAGACTAAAATGAAAATTCATCACACAACGTTGCAAGGAAATAGTAAGAAATATTCAAACTTTCAAAACAAATTCCAAAACATTGAATAAAATACCGAAATAAAACTTATCGGTGTAAAGATTCGTTATATCTTCAACATATACGTGTACGATGGTTGTAAAGCAATGCGGGAATGCAGAAAATTTTTCGGTGCTTAAAGTTGTAATTGGTTTTCAAGGCTGATATACCGTTGATTTTTTTTCTCCTGGGAACAATCTACCAATGTGTCGACTTGATTTTTTGCGCTATTATAGTTTTTCTATTATGACAGATGGAAAATAATTGTTGTTTTTTTTATCAATAGTGTAAATTCTATACATTTCAGGAGCTGGTTCACTTCCTTCAAATAAGGATGCACATAAAGTTAAAAATGTCATAATGATTATACGAAACATTGAACATATGAAAAAAGTCACGAAATCTGAGGGGGACACACTTGAGAATATTTCCTTGTTGCAGCAACCACATTCACTTTGAATAAGTCTCGGATCGAACAAATTCAAGTCAAGGATTCTTTTCGTAGAAAAAAATATGAAAATTTGAGTAGCGTACGTTTGCACAGTCTATTTCATAATTCAACATAGTTTTCGAGAAGCTTCAACAATAATGAGGAATCGAAAGAGGGTAATAGAGCTTTGGCAAAGAATTTATCGATGAACTTACCTTTTCGAATACCAAGTCAATGACGCCTTGCAATTTTTGTGGCGAATCAATTTCTAATGACCTGACCTGCGACACCAGAGTGTCGAACTTCTGTGGTGTCAGTTTGTTTAGTACGCTTCGTACTTTTTTATAAAGTGCTAATGTTTTGACATCTTCATCGCCGGATTGAGGCTTGAGACGTGCCGGTCGCCACGCATTTTCTGCCTCGCGAAGTTTGACGTCCTCGCGAAGCGACAGCGACAAGTGAATCACATTAGGTTTTGTCGGCTTATTAGACTTGCCTTGATAACTTTTTTTCGTCAACAGGGGCTGAAACATCAATTGAAAAAAGCAAAGTTTTAAACAACTATTATAGCTGCTTGCCGACATTGGGTAAAATAAAAAAAATCGCAATATAATCAGCACATAAGTTTTTCTGTCAAAGACTTTTCAGTCCACTACTTTCATTTTTTATTAAATGAAACATCATGTATATTGCATGGATAAAAATGTTAAAGTGCAGGTAGAAAGAAGGATCAACTAACCGGTTTGGCGTTGTAACCACCCGACTTTGCGAATCCAGGGAACAACGAGTCGTGACGGCCCGCGTTCGGGTCCTTGAACGGCCTGAATTCGGTACTACGAGTCTGGAAGGTAGAAAAAAAAAATACATTCAAATTAGGGACATTGCTTTCTGCACAAAGAGAAAATTGGTAGATCCTAAAATAATTAAAAATGTTAGGCACCTCGACGTTTCCCCAACGCTCGGGTACCCTCACTTTTCACTGCTCCTGTGAAAACGTAGTCCGGGCAGCAAGTCCCAATCGCGTGCATGCGATGAAAAGTGCGGTTACGAGAGCGTCGGGGTCTTGCCACGAGGGAGAGTTAAGCGACAGCCCTTTTAAATCTTTAGTTAAATCTGCTCGTTTAGTGAGAAGTAAATAAACAACACGTACCTTTATACAATCTTTGAGTACAACATCCATTTCCGGTAAGTTATTCGGTCGTACCCGACTTTTTGGATCGTCTTGCAGTCTTATAAGGAAGTCACGTCCATACTCTCGTTTACCGCTCGTATTTATCGGACTCCATTGATCTTCATCGTATGGATATTTCAACCGAGGTGGAGCTTTAGTTGCAGTACTATCATTTTCACTGGGAACTTCGTTCTCGTCCTGTTTCTCGATAACAGGAGTTTCAGATTCTGTGCTCTCATTGGAGGTTGCGTGAAGAGCCGAGACTTTGGCGTTTTCCTCATTTTTCTGTGCGACTATCGTCTCGACATCGATCTCGTCTTTGACAGCGACTTTAGCATGATCGACGATGTCATTGGGTAACGTCTTTGCTGGCAAATTGCAGATACCTTGATTACTATTATCGCTCTCTTCGATCGTCGGTGTAGTTTCTTTAGCGACAATTTCTTTGTTATTTTGTTGTGTCGCTTGTTGTTGTTGTTGGTCATCAGTGTTAAGCGCTTGCGCAGCAACAACCGAACTCAATGCTGGTGCAGCACCAACATTTTCTTTCGTTACTTCGGATTTCGTAACGTTTTTCGTTTTTTGCGTTTTGCCAACATCGATCTCGGTACTCGCCTCGATCTTTGTCTCATTGTTTTCACGATCTTTCACGATTTTCGGGCTCTCACGAACGTTGCACGAGTCCACAAGAGCATTATCATCTTTGCTCGGCAGTTGTGCCGGAACAGCTTGTTGAGCTTGTTGTTGTGTCTTGCCTTCTGGCTTTGACCCTGCTGCCGGATTCACGAAGGCGTCCATGTCCGTTCCCTCTTTCTCCGCTCCTTTCCGATTGAGATCCTTATGTTTCGATTTGTTCTTATTTTTCTGCTTTTGCATGGCTTTACCTGGTTGAAACATTTAAAAATAATAATCATCAGTATAAGTGTCAGGAACAGTGGTTGCAGGTTTTGAAGATAATTTAACGACATTGAAAAATGACACTGATGTTACTCTAATACAAAATATTGTTCACCATCGAATTTCCTTGCTTCCAAAACATCAACTATTCGATATACCTGCGATTCCCTTCTTTTAATATTTTTTTCATAAGAGCCTTTCAAAATTGTCGATAAAAAAACACTTTGATCACAAAAATGTTGCATATTCGATCTAATCGATCGAGCTAATAAGATTCGACAAAAACGAATCAATTCCTTTCCACAGTGGACACTTTCAATAGCATTTAATAATATGGTAGAGCGAACGACGACAAAAGATAAATAAATCCAAGCATATTTTTAAGAGAGAAAAAAATCTCAGTCCCATCGATAGAGACTGGTCGGGAAGGCAGGAAGAACGGTGAATATACCGGCCGGTCCCCTAGTCGGGTTCGAGATAATTTTAAACAACGGCCCGTGAACATACTTCACGGATGACTTTTTACTCAAACTCATGGAACTAAAACAGCAACACACTCTAAATTCTATAAATTCAGCCTACGCACCGCTCGGAAGCGTTTTAAGACAAGATTAAACTAAAAAACGAATGTAATTGAAGAAAATAATGTTGTACCATGATCGTGAGAACCACGTCGATTACGACTCCGTGATCTCGAACTACTTTCTGCACGTCCACCTCCATTTTTTTTTCTTTCGCTCATTTCCGCTTCGCATCGATTTCAACTTCGTTTTTTAATGTATAAATCCTTTTAAAACCGTTTTATATCTGGTTTCAGGACTCATCGGCGTACAGGGTCTTCATCGAGCCAAGGAAAATATTCACACTTGGAACAATTGAATGTAAATGTGGGAAAAAAAGCGCAGGACCGCGTTCCTGTCCATGCGAAGGCTCTTAAACTGTATTTGGTCGTCTCAATTTTTTCAGCTTTTCAATTGTGTTTGTGGCTCGGATTTCAGGACCGCTAGGTTGAGGTACTACAGCCGAGAGCAGGGGCGGGGCGGTTACAGCAACACACGAGACAAGATCACAGCTGCACTGATTCAGAATTTATTTATACGACCATTCGTGATTGCTTGCCAACCGTCGATTTGGCTTCAATTTTCTTTTCTTCTCCCTTTTATTATCTTAAACACTATTAATCCACAATGATGATAAGATTTTACTTTTTCATCGTTGACAAAAAACAATATGGACGAAGATGATATTTCGGGGTAGAAAGCCAAAGTTTTCAAGCT
Source organism: Campoletis sonorensis (assembly GCA_013761285.1). Lineage (NCBI taxonomy): Eukaryota > Metazoa > Arthropoda > Insecta > Hymenoptera > Ichneumonidae > Campoletis > Campoletis sonorensis. The sequence goes on from JACEOJ010000121.1 coordinate 56,266, forward strand.
CAAGAAAAAGATTCAACACTTGATTTGCTAATTCTCCCTTTCTCTTTGACAATTGAATCGGCAATTTCAAGTTTATTTCATCTCTTAGCTTTCAGCAGATCAAACTACACGTGTTTTCCTTTCGAACTCGATCGAATTCGAGAAAACATACCGCGTGGAAAATAAAATTGTTCTTAAGCCGAGATAACTACCGGGAGGGTTGGAAAACGTGTGAAATATAAGCGCGACTTTCACGTGTCTATTTTAACTTGCAAACTGGCGCAAACCGAGTGCCACAGAGAGAAAAGAGGTGGCGATGAAGACAGCCCGAGGGAGGGAGAGAGGCAGAGAAAGAAATAGAGAAAGAGAGAGAGAGAGAGAGATTACAATATCTTAAATTAGTTCTCGTCGGATGGGAGAGACGTGCACGCGCATTGCAGATTCCTCTTCAGGAAAAATATCGTTGAAACCAGTAGAGAAAATAAAAATTTAATGTGTGACTTGTCTCGCGCGTGTTTGTACCGGGGGCACTCGCGATTACCAAAACGGTTAGCAATATTAATAATTTTTCGAAGGTACGATCTAGACATTATCATAACCGAGCAGCAATGAAATCTGACCACACATTTGAACTTTATAATCGTTCGTTCACTAGCAAAGAAAAAATCGTCGTATTAAACCTACCACTTTGATTCAATAATTCATGTATAAAAAAAAAACAAATTCTTTAGCAGACGTGAACTTCGAAGAAGACGAAATTTTCTTTTTTCTCCAATTTGATTATACTCGACAGCTGTTTTCTTAATCTTCGTGGAAATCAAGTGTTCCTGATGTTTCGAAATTTCGGGTTATACTTTCACTCGTTTTCAATGTGACACTTATCTCCTGTCACCGAGTTCTTTGAACCTCGAAAAAATCAAAGAGTGACCAATCCATTGATGGTTAAGATTCGTCGTTTCATTTATTTTGTGTTTAAAGAGTTTTTTTCAATTCTTGATGGAAGCAATAATTGTCGTAAGAGACTTTCGTGGTTACAACAACCGAACCAAGTATCTGGTATTCAAAACTCCGAGGCATATATATATATATATCTTTTTTCTATTTTTTTAACGAAAGGGCGCACCAGCGGCGCGCCACTGAGAGACACGCTCGATCCTTCTCAAATACGAGAAAATACGGAAAACAGCATAGAATCGAAATTTGACTATTTCGACTTTCGATACTGTGACACTCGTCGGAATTATTGCTTTACATTTTATTACTCGCTCGACACATTTTCAGATATATTTATATTCAATAGAAAACTAAAAAATAATAAAATAATTCAATAATAAAATGGTAAAATAATAAAAATCTTTAAAAAATAGACTGGGAAAAGTTTCTAATATTTATAGAGAATATTTAAGTCAATCGAAATGCATTCTAAACTGGCTCTGATGAAGAATTATTTAAAAACCGTATAAATTAATCTATTCGATTGCATGTCCCGCTTCAGGACTCGTTTAGAGCAGAAAGAAGGGGAAAAAGGGTGGGGGAGTTATAGTTTTCTCGATCTGGACATTCTTATACATGCGAAAGTTGTGCATGACGCTTATGCGCGAATAGATTGGGCAAGATTTCATGGAAAGGGGTCGAGGTGACTAGCAGGTTTAAAGAGCCCCGACAACGAGATCGAGCTGCGATTTTTTTCCACGCAATTTTTCCCCGAGATTTTATACAAAAATTTTTTTTATTCTTAAGTCTTTCGAACCATTTTTCTTTTTTTTAAATTCAAGTTTGTAAGTCCGTTTTGTGGTTTTCGCGGACAATATATAATAAAAATGTAAATAAGATAATGAGAAAAATGAAGAATGTATTCAAACCAGAGCATAATTGCTTCCCATTCCATTGACGTTTGGATAAAAATATTCTGACACAAATTCGATTTTTTTCTACCGTAAACCACTTTTCAACGGACGCAACGAGTAACTGGATATTTTTCGGTTCCCGAACGTTGATAAACGCGGATATTGACTTTTGTATTTACTACAGTTGAACAGCAAACAGAATGGTTCATTTCATTGATTTCTAAATTATGTGAATAAAATAATCGATAAAATGTAATATTCTGATTTGCGCTAAGAGACTTCGTATCAAAATCAATAAGTCGAAAAGAAAAAATGGGTTAGGCTTATCGTCTAAATGCAATAAATTGAGTTCAAAAATTAAAATTTCGTTCGAACGCTCATTTAAGACGCTGAGGGATTTGCTCATTCAAATTCATCGATCATTGGTTACCAGGCGGAAAAAAAATTGCTCAATCCATTTGTACTTTCGTTTATTTAAACTCGGTCGACTGCGTGATTAACGATCCATAAACGAGTGGTTTGGATCAAAAGGTTCCAGACTTTAAATTTATAATACTAACGGTGTCTCGATTGGTTGACAAAAGGTGTGTATCGTCCACACACTTTTTTTCTTGCTCTCTTTGAAACTCGAAATCATAACGGATGTGAAATAAAATAAAAACACCTGCCACAAATATTGCCAGTGAATTTATAATAAATTAAGTGTCGACCTAAATTACGTCATTAAGAAAATGGTGGAAACTATAAGATCGAGTGGATCAAAAAATCGAGTGGATTCAAGAATTTTCAAAATAATAATGTTTTTTTTCTCCTAATTCCGAATCATCGAATGTATTCATTTTCATTTTAAATAACATTTTATTTTACATTTAGCTTTAAAAATTGATAGCTTCTTAATTTTTATCTCAACGAGATTCACTTTCATTAATCAGCCTTGGGCAGTGCGCGAGGCTGCTTAAAAAATGGAAAGAGGTCGGACTCGTGTGAGCCAACGAGTTGCCATCAATTTCCAGAGTGCGTTGTCCGAGCAAAAGTCAATTTAACCGACATTTTACTCACGAATTAAGGATTTCGTAAAGAAAATAATATTTTTATATCACAATCGATTGAAATGTGCACGAAGCTTCTCTCGACCATATTACGATGAGGACGAGAAGTAGAAAATAAACTTATGAGACCAAAAATAAGAATCACTCTGTGGGTGATGGGGAGTGAACACCCACAAAGATTGACTGTCTATTTCCAGTAGCCAGCTCTCATTTCGCTCCCCGTATCTTTCTCTTTTTCCTACGCGGCATCTTTTTTTTTTTTTTTTTTTTCAAATAAATTAACTTAATAAACCTTTTAACTTAAAAAGTTTTGTTTACCATAACCCAAGTTTAACTCAAGTTAAGTAAAGTAAAATTTGAAATTTTGTCAACTTGGAAAAGGAACAGAAAAAAAAATTGTCGATATTTTTCAAGTATAAATTCACAGAGTGTTTCTTCGTGAAATTGTTCAAATTTGATCAACAAACGAACAAAAACCTGCGCATTTGGATTCAAAACGTGTTCGTGTAAAAAAAAAAAAAAAAAAAAAATCGTCACAGGTACAAGCGGGAAAATGAAATTTGTGATTTTCCAAAAGTTCGTGAAAGAAAAGAAAATAACCTTTCAATATGTTACGCGACGATTTGGTGCGAGTTCGACGAGCGACGAATGGTCGATCGTAAAGTCAGGTAGACACGGAGAAAGGTGTACACAGAGAAGAGAGGCGAAAAGAAGGGAAAAAAAAGGAACAAGACCCCGAAGCAGGTCTGACCGCATTCCCAAACCGGCGCAAGGCCCACGAGAGGCCAATATGGCGGCTATTCTTTTATTGAACGTTCAAAGATGGCCTCACACGATCGTGATCACGTGATCACCGAAGCCATGCGTTTGACGTAATGATTATCGATATTTGCGAATGAATAAATTAAGCGTCGGCTGGATTTGATATTCGATTATGTCGAGAATTAAAGCGAAGTATTTTTTGCTTACGGGTTCATTCGACTGGACAGATAATAAGTCTGGGAGAATGAGAGTGGGTGGCCACGTGAAGAAAACGTGGTCGACCCACCAATCGACTGCATTAATTCCTTGCTCGTGTTACTTCGAATTATTAAAGCCCGTTTATTTGCACTCGTTTTCAAATAATGTTGCATCGAAATAGAAATTTACAGGATAAAGAAATAGCAATTGTTAATTACGACGCTGAAAGCGTGAAAACGAAATTAGTAAATGGAAAAAATGTATTTGCATTATTCAGCTTCAAAGGATTTGTTTTATATCACTCGGAATAGTTGGTTTTAATAGAAATGTTGAAATTTCTCATTCGTATTCAATTGGGACGAATTTTTATCGATTAAAAAGTAATAAATTCATGACCGCATGAATCGTCGAGTGATGGCGGCCATGTTGGATAACGAGCATAGAAAATTCGGGAATAGAGCTCCACATATTTTCACAATTTACGGGAAAAATATGTTTTTTTTTTGTTCTCAAATAAACGATAATGAATGCTCATTTAAGATGATCGTGGCGAATTTTGAAAAATGCTGAGGATTACTAGTGACAATAAGTTTGAAAATCGTAAGAACACGTGGAAAAATGAGCGATGGTAGACGACATGGGGCGTGTTAACGGGAAACGGAAGCGGTTGAAGAATCCAAGATGTCCGCGTCGACCACGTTGCGCGGTGGAAAATTATCCCCGAATATTTCTCAACTCTCAAAGTCATTGTACAAAAAAATATGGGCATATAAGCGAATAAAATAATGTTATAAAAAATATAATGAAAGCATAAAATTACATACATACATAATGAGACCAGGGCATCCTTCCCCAAAACGGAAATCGCTTCCACTCGTCATTCTTTCTGCCCTTTTCTTACTTTTTCTTTTTCCCGAAACGAATATTCGAAAAATGTTCAACTACGAAACTTGTTCCGTAAATTTGATAATAAAAAAACTAGTTTAACGATACGTAAAAAAACGAATACGTAAAGAAACACTGAGTTTAAATAAATACGTAGAAAAAAACGTGTACGTAAATAGTTTTAAGAAATCACTGTGTAAAAACTCGTCGTCTCACGATGATATATAAATATATGTATATATAAATATAGATGTATAAAATTAGTTGATGCGGAAAAAAAATTGTATAAAACGCTACAATATTATATAGAATTCAACTGAGCAGACTGTTCGTAAGAAGAAAAACGTGATGTCGCGTGAGGAAAAAAACGTGGCTCTACTCGGAGTGCTTTGCTTTTCGAAGGAACAAATTGATTTTAAAACTTGTAAAATAAATAACTTATTAAAATTAATGGAAATTATAAAATATCAGTGCTTGAAAAATTCTTATGAATAATAATCGATGTCACGATATAATCGAGTCAAAAAGAATAAGAGAGCGATTTTAATATCCAGACGAAACGAGACGACGAAAAATTATGAACGGGCCAGCACAGCACGTGCTGGCTTCTGAGGCTGAGACGCTGAGGGTTCTTCGTTCTAGCCGGCATGGAAGGCCGACGAGTAGCGCCACCGTCACTTTCCAGCCCCTCCGCCTCATTTTGTCTATGCGACTGCGCCATCTCATGGAGAATGAACGAGCGAGAGCAAAGAGGGAGAGAGAATTCGTGAAAAAGCGGAGACTGGCTCATTCTTTCGTCGAAGTAAATGACCAGGTTGTGAAAAAATAATAATAGCAGATAATTTTGTTACAGAGTTGGAGCCTGAATTGAATATCTATTGAAACTTAATCGAGATTCAATATTTGCTAAAAATTGACAAGCCATTTTTATTAACTTTTTAAAATGTTTTTACTGCTGCTTTGAGAATCCACCAAAGTTTCAGGCAATGCCTGGCAATGGCCTGTATACGAGGATAACACAGAGAAACTCTTTTAAAGACCAGTGTTTCGCGAATGTTCATGGAAAAACAAAAAAAAACTGCTCGATAAAATGTCGTTCTGTTCACAATTTCTCGTACCTAAGGGCAATCGAGAACCGTCAAAACTCAGTTGCTCAACAAAAACTCCATCTACATCGATTTGAACTATGGGACGTCTTAGTTTGTCTCACAATTTTATGCAGTCGAGCCGAAAATCATGAATCTTTAAAAAGTCGATAATTATTTATTTATATGAAAAATAACTTATAGCTATTTAAGTGCCATTAAAAACTGTTTTTCCTCACGGATCGTCTATTATCGATAATAATTATGAGGCCGTAGTTACCAAATGACTAAAAATGGTTAATTACTCTGTGAAAAAAACCTCAATATCGAAGATTATAACGAAAAAAGTCTGGATGTCGGACAAGTTTTTATATATTAACGAATGGAACAAAAAAAAACGTGCGTGATCCTCACAATTCTTCAAGTGCCCGTGGGATTTGCTACAGCGCAAGTCTACCGCGCAATTTGTCTCACAGATCGAGTATCTTAACCGCCATAGCCCTCCTTCTTGTCCCATCCACCCTGAACCTAGCGGAGAAGCTTCTTAAGGTGATCTATCAGTTGAATGAGTGCGAGAGAGATAACTGCAAAGTAGATTCGCATTTTTCTCAGATATCCTTGATATTTGGAGAAAAATAAAAGTTACGCATTGTTCTCCGACGAAAAGAGAACAACTTTTCATTTATTTTTCCTCTAAATATCAAGTCTCCCCGGAAAAAAGTGCAGGAGGATTTTTACCGACTGTACAAACGATAGATCACCTCAATCCGGTGATGACGTCAGTTCATGCGCTCCGAACGTTCCAGCCTTTCGAGGAATTTCGTCGACGAGAATTTGACCGTTCGTTTCGAGCGTTCGAGGGGCGAGAGGAGAAGGGAAATCCTGCGGTACTCGTGCCAAGTGATATACGTGAATATACCACTGCGAACGACCGCGGTTAGAAAAACACGAGAGAAGACGACGATGGGAGGACGACAAAGAAAATTGAAATAAGAGAGAAAAGGACATAAACGCTTCACTGTAAGGTTCACTGCTGTCTGGGAATGAAAGTATTACACCCACTCGATTAAATCCAGCCTGAGACACTCGATCATGAGATATTTCAACATCGAGAATTCATATTCGGAATATTTTGCACTAAATGAAATAAACTTTGGCGGTTTTTCATTTCGTTGGTTGACTAACTAACAGAATATCATTCAAGTTTAAAAATCTAATAAAACGATCTAATAGAACGATCTGATTTGTGTGAATAGATTTGCAAAAATGTCACTCACTACGAAAAATTGAATTCAATTATTGATGTTTTTTTAAAGAATTATTTCGTTTTGGCGGAAATATTATCTGGCAGGGACTTTTTGTTTTATTTATTGATTTTACTGAATATACTTGAGGAGCATAATAACGAGTGTGATATTGTTGATGAAGGTGGACACACTCACCGGGTTTTTTCTTCACCATTTTGTATAATGTGATGAGAGCGTCGGAGCTCTCCGATTTGCGAGTGTTTACAATATCTCGAATATCAGTACACGAAAATTAAGCGATACAACGACGATGAAAATAACGCATTGAACATAAGAGAGTCACTAGGTTTCGAGTTGGAGAAGAACACGAGTTTTCAAATAAAAAATTGGTCAATGTATTCAGAAAGGAATATAGAATCAGACAAAAAAAAATAACGAACCGAAAAATAAGATTTACATTAATTTCACTCAACATTAATCACCACTTTTCGATTGCGTTGATGATTCGATCGATAATTAGATAATCATGAGATGCACAGAAATAATGAGAATTTTCCGATAGCAAATTGTCGTCAAAGTTAAACACACATACACAAACACTCAGTAAACAGGGAAATGCATTTTCTATCGTTTGGAACGTTATTATTACGCAATTTTACGAGAACTGATACGAGAAACATAAAAAGAAAAAAATCAATTGAATAAGAGACTGAGAGAAAGTATATAAAAGCTTTTGTAAAAGTCGAGAATTTCGTCGAAAATTTCAAAACGGAAACCCGTCGTGTATCGCGTATGTAAGTCAGACAAGAACTAGAGACTCTTCGAAATCCGAGTGAATTCTTAATACGAGAATAAAACGTAAACATTGTCGAATAAAGGGACAAAGCGAGAGAAGAAAATAATAATAATGATACGTTCGAAGAGGAAACTTGAAAAAGTTGTGTGTATCGTACATATTTGTTCGTGAGAATAAAAATTCCCAGTGTTTTCGGTGATCTCGCAAATAGAAAGGCTCGAAATAAAATTGCGTTAAGCTTTCATAGAGGCAATTATGAATCGCAAAGTGTTAATATCGTATGGCGCAAAGTGCAAACAACGAAACGACGTATTCGCACTTGGCGTCGTGACCTTAGACGTGAAGAAAAAATCGAGTTACTTTCGTTTGCGTTTACTAATCATGTTGATAAAGCAGAAAATTATGAGCATCGATTATTCTATCTTTGCAAGCATATATCGATTTTTCTTCAACTCACTAATATTCAACTTGTCAATTATTCATTTGAACAGACAAAGGTACTAAAATAATGAAACTAACGAATTTTGACATCGAATCTTCAACAAAAATATTGTCGGGTAACTAAGACGATACTTACTCAAGTAAAATCGTGAATTCAATTCGAAACTCCCTTGAAAAAATAGACCAAAAATTTAACTCTATCAACCTGTCTTTCTATCAAAGAGAACATTTTTCATCAGAAAATATAAAAATTCTCCAAAATCTGATTGACTGCAAAACTTTGCGTCATTTTATACTGAACGTCATTCCACAAGATCTCTATCGCATATGAGTAGCTTCATTTCCCTAAAAATTTCCTCTAAAACGTATTTAAATACGATGTTTCATTGCTTTCTTAAAATACCATGAAAGCTATAGATTTTTCATTCATACAGATGCACAGTTATTTTACGAAAAAGAAATGTTTAAAAAACACAATGGAAGTTAACGAATGGCGAAGAAAATACTGTTCTACAACGAGAGAGTGAAAGAAATGAAGGAAGAAGAAGAAAAAGTGAAATTATGTTGAGTACTTACCATCAGCAGTTTTTTGATGATGTTCAGCCTTATTATCGGCAGCGACGTCAGTCTTATCAAGAGCAGTTTCGCCATTGGATCGTTGATGTTGTTCGGTCTGATTATGAGAAGGTGTTGGTGTGGTACCTCTGGACGTGCCGGTATTGCTGCGATCGCTAATTTTTCGTTCTTTTTGTAGTTCCTTACCCGAAGTTGGAACTTCCGAACTGGAGGTTGAGGTGGTATTAACACTTGTGGCGGTTTGTTGTTGCTGATTGTGGTTTTTTCGTCGTAGGGGTGAGGACGAATTGATGCTAGCAAGTGTAGGAAAAGATGAGGAGTCTATGAAAGGCTCGGAGAAGTTGAGACGCGGTGGACGAGTTGGTATTGGTCCAAGAAAGCTGGAGCCTGTTGGAGGAGGTTGTACGGAAACAGGGGCAGCAGCAGCAGGAGTAACTGGAGCAGCAGCAGGAGTAGCTGGAGCAGAGGATGGGATGTTTGAGGTTGCGGAAGCAAGTGTAACTTGATTGGCAGTGTTTGAAGGGTGTAACGGAACATCGGTAACATTAGTGGCAATGTTTAGTGTGGTATTCGAAGGGACCGAGGTGTTCGATACGATTGAAGCGACAGTAGGAGCTTTAGGAGCATTTTTCGTGGGTTCTTTGAGTTCGATGCTTGACGATGCAGCGGTCGAAGCTGCAGGAGGAGCCGCACGATCGACTTGTGGTGACGTCGCAGCAGCGTCTTTGTTTGCAACAACAATTGGACTGGCTGTAGCGACATTGAGCTTTTGTTCATCAACGACAGCCGCAACTGGTTGCTGTTGTTGTCCCACGCCCGGTGCTTTTGTCTCGCCACGTGGCCGAAATTCTTGAGCAGGGAGTTGCAATGGTTTCGAATCTGTTTTCTGGACAGCGCTGGTCTCCGGGACTTGCTGCTGCAACGGAGCTGTCGATATCGTCGAGTTTTGAGGCTGTATCGTCGCCGGCGTCGTCATCGTCGTCGTCGCTGACGCACTGTTATTGCTCTGACCCGATGGCTCTTTACTGACATTTGCCGTTATTTTCATACTCGTTGTACTTGCTACTTGGGTAATTTGCGTTGATGACGGTACATTCTCCGTAACAACGTTCGTTACACCAGACTGAGGCACTGGCGTACTTGTCGCTGTCACCGCTGCTGCTGCTGCTACTGTCGTCGTTGACGACGTCGAAGTTGACGCTGCTAATGATGATGACGGCGCAAAACTCGTATCCGATTCTTCACTAGCCGCTTTCGCAACCCGCGCCGCAAATTCCGCTACCAATTCAGGATTCTGCAACAATCACCATATCTTTGTGAAAGACGAGTGATACGCACACGTTTGGCCAACTTTTCAGCCCTTCAACAACTAAAAAATTGCTCCATATATCAAATGAAAAGATTCTTAAGTTTTTCTTTTTTTTTTAATCAACAAACTTTAATGTATGATGAAAACATAGGACAGGGTTTGCGTTACGTGCTATGTAGATAATCAACTTAAAATAAAGACGTAATTATCGTTGCGAGAGGTGCACGAGAATAAATGAAATCAGCTCAATTTTTTGAACATTCTTCAACTCTTATATGCAGGTTTCCATCATCAAAACTTTTAAATGATTAGAAAAACCTTGTGATCTTGGTCTTAACGTCATCGTGTTCATTTGGACGACGCAATACTTCAAGAGCCACATTTTACTCGTCACTTTAACGCCAAACTTTAATCGATCGAAAACCCGATATTAATATTTTTTTTATCAACATTTTTCGTCCATAGGAATGCTTGCTATTCGCCTGCACTCTCGCAAACAATTGTGAATAACAAATAAACGAAAAAATATATATTTGTTAATTAAACGCTTGAACTCACCTGCGGTTGAGGAGTCTCGCGATTACTGGACGCGCCACTAACACTCGATGCATTGCCGTATATATCAGCCGCTATGTTGTCACCGGTATTTGGATCGCGGATGTCCATAATAGCGTGAGATCTCCGACCTGTCGATAATCTCGATGAACTAAGGTTTGCACTCGACGTTGCACCGTTGTGACCGGTGTATACTTCTGTGAAAAAACGATAAATCATTCTTAAAACCCGTCAAATTAATCACGAGCGAATCGATCACAATTTATTTCAATTTCCCACTTAGATACACGTTAGAAACGGATAGTCGTTAGTTTACAACGCTTTCATTGATTTAGACTCCGATTAAAATCGTAGATATACGAAGAAATGTTGTAAAATCAACAATTCTCTATAAAAGATACGGAAATTTACTAACCCTCGTCGTCGTCATCGTATAAACGATACACATTTTTAACCACGTACATTTTACGCTTTGGAAAAGTACGAGACTCGCAAAATCAAGAATATTTATTCTAGATGCTAAGGAATAGGATATTCACTCTGCCGAATGTCACGAACGAATGAGGCAATTTTGTTGAACAAAACCGAGTCGTCCCACGTACCCCCTGGCGGCCCAAAAAGGGTTTTTGCTACCTGTCCATGTCCGGTCGCAACTCTACCTCACGCGATTGGTCGAAAATATTTTTAACGATCCCTCATACCCCCCTCTCCAAATAAACCCATCAAAACCAGGTATTACCCATAAGTACCATTACGGAGTCGCGTCAACCCGTAAATTTTAATCACCCAAATGTGCAAGAAAACTTCGTCGAATGCACTGAGAAATGCTAATCTCAAATAAAGAAAATGTGTCTTTCTTTTGTCTCGTATGAAACGTCAATGAAAAGCGCTTAGGATTTCTAGGGAAAATATTATCCGTCAATGATTTTCGTCAGTATATGTAAAAATGTCTGATGAACAATAGAAACTGAAAATGATGACAACAACGTAGGAAACTCACCGGCTGGAGCAAGAGGTATCGCCATTGAAGGTATAGGCTGCGGCGGTTGGGTAGGTTGCTGAAGAGCACCTTGAGGTACACCACCAGCTCCTTGGGCACCGGCCAGCGGTCCTCCTACGTGTTGAGCTCCCCCGCTAACCGCATTACCACTGGCTCTGCTTATATTCAGCTGGGTTGCAGCTTGCGGTTGTTGGAAAAAATCTGTTGAAAATCATCAAGCAAAATATAAATGAAACATCAATTTTGAATTTGCATTGAAAAATATTATCGAACCCTTTGAAGACCGATCGACCAATGAATGAATGAATCGTTAAAATCTCGTAAGTAAATAACAAAAATTACAATTGTATATGGAATATAATCGAATTGTTACGGAGTGAAGCATTTGTTGGACGTTTGAAGAGTAAAGTTGCAGAGAACTTTGAAGATTTTGAAAAATTCTTGAGTTCTTTGATGAAAACATTCCTTTGGACAACTATTTTTCATTGTACAACTTGTGAAAACTGTGCAATGGATTAGAATGTTAAATATTGTAAATTCTATGAATAAAAATATTCATATAAATTGAATCAACGTTCGCTTGAAACTAAAAACGAATTGAAGTTTCGAAAAATAGTTAAAGCTGTTCATTCATTCGGTGATTCGACTGGTATTTTTGTCAAATCAAGAGAATACGTACAGGGATGTTGATTTCCTTGTCCTGGCGCATATGGATACATATTTTGTGTCTGGACGATAGTGTGTGGTGGGTAAGATTGATAAAAAGGTTGTCCTTGATGCGGTTGGTGTCTCTGCTGCGTAGAAGAAAACTGTGAATCAAAAAAATCGTGAAAAAAAGCCCGAAAACAACATGGACGAATCATAAACTCGATCGAACTTTATTGGAAATAGGACATTCACGATGAGAAATTGTAGAAACTCACCAATGACAGGATACTGGGAGGAGGGTACATTGTTTGTTGATGCGATGTCGGATGAAGACCTTGCACTTGTTGCAAGGCACGAAGATCGTACATCGGCGTACCCTGCGCCACCGGTATACCTTGATGTTGATATAAAGCGGTTGGTTGACCACCACCGCCGCCTGGCATACCAACCACCTGCGCACCGGCGCCACCCTGATTATTTCTATGTCCGAGATTTCGTGAAGGTTGTGACCTCGGTGCGGCCTGGAAATAACCCTGCAACAAAATTTACATGTCAATATGAGAAAATATAAATCCATCACTTAGTAGAGATCACGAAAACTATTGGTTAATATTTTAGAGAAAGTCTGTTCGAACGGAAAAAGCGTGAGAATCATATTGGTGGCAATTTGATATTTTTTTTTTTTTTTACCCTTAATTATGAAAATTTATGTTACTACAATAATGACACAAATAGTGTAAACGGTTGATAAAAATTAAAAATATTTTTTTAAAACGTAGATCAACAGCTATTTTTTTTAACATTAATAAGTCAATAAACAAGAGTTATATTTTCATTAACATTAGCGCAGAAATACCGTTGCAGCAAATAAAACTTGTTGAGATTATAAGAATTGTTTCGAAAATATCCATAAACTTTCAAATCAATGGAAAAAAGTAATAAGAAAAGTTTGAATATTGCGGTACTTAATATTCTCCGGTTGCTGGACGACGTTTTCACAAAATAATACGAAGAATTAACGGATAAAGAGGACAGAGTTGAATGGAGTTAATTGCCATCGTAAATAAACGATGAGCCAGGTTGAAATACAACGAGATTATAGAATTTGACGAGAATAAATATAGAAATAAATTTGACGGCTATAAAAGGGATTAGGAAAATGCATTTATAAAAGGGTGGTCGACCGATACAAAATCAAGGTAAGTACAATGGTACTTAAATAAAGGATTAAATTTAGACTTCGGATAATCAAAGAGAATATCACGCAGGACGACAATATGAACAAGAGGAGTGAAAGGAATGAGAAAGGTCTAAAATGAACAGAATTGAAACAAAATCACTTCGATGTATGAAAGAGTAATTTTAGTAGAGATGGTTTTCTCATGTTTTCTCACGTGACAAAAAGAGTTACTAGTATTTGATTTGACAAAAAAGTAACACACTCAAAATTTGGGACCTTCAAAATCAGCCTGATCAGCACTGATATCGATTCATTTAACGAGTAAAATTTTTCATGTGTAAACAAGAGCAATTCCAAAAATCAACATCTCCGATCGCATTGTTTGTTATTTGATGCGATTTAAAAAAATGTATGTTTCAAACAAAAAAAAAGGGAATGTTTTTTTCAAGTTGTTTTATTAACCTCTTGAAATGTATTAAAAAATCTCAAATATTGGAATCCTAACATACATATTGTTCAATGCATGTATGTTTTTTTTTCTTCGTATGTTTCTTCATATAGAGTTTTAGCAAAGATAGAAAAAATTTATTGAAAAGTCGTTCGAGCGACCTCTAAACATTTGTTCAAAAGATCTCAACTTTCCTGTTACTAAAATGCGTATTTTCCAGAGAGTTGTTCGATTAATTTCCTGTTCGAAATTTGTTTTCCTTACGATTTTTAGTAAAAATGGGAAAAAATGTTGATAAGTCGTTTGGATGACTTGTAAAATTATTTTTGAACGTGTCAAGTTTTGGGTGAGTTACTTTTTTATCAAATACTAACATCGCTTTTCGACTGGCGCAAACAAAAATCGATTGTATTCGAATCACACTAGTGAATAACATGAAATTGACAAAAAATCATAAATCGTTCGAATTATCGATGATTGACTAAGTTTTGAAAGAAATGAGAAAAAAGTTAATTGAGTAATTTTAGTTAATTAGATGCAGAACGAATATATTTGTTTTGTCATATGAATTTACCGAGATGGAAGTGTTTACAGTTAAGTGAAATGCAAGAAAAAAAAGTTCTCGAAAATGAGTCTTGACGATAAGAATGCTCTCTTCGAGAGACAAATCGGTTACAAATTACTTGGAAAAAAAATGGAACGAACAGCAATACTGCGAGAAGGATTGAAAAATAAAGAAAATCAATGGAAAAAAAATAATAATTGAACAAACCTGAGTGACCGGTCTCGTTGGATTGGACATGTAGACTTGCTGATGTTGCGGCGGAGCCTGCAAATGAACCTGTTTCCCCATTTCTTGGGGCGAAGGTGTATGAACAGGAGGTGTAGTTGTGGGCGCAGGTCCTTGCGGCTGTTGTTGTTGCACACCCGGTGTTTGTGCCTGTGGTGGTTGTTGCTGTCCGCTCTGTGGACCTCCCGGCTGTATACCAGGTGTCGACTGGCCCAAACTTTGTATTCCTTGGAGGGACGGTGGCCCTCTACCTCCTGGTACTCCTACACTACCCCCTCCTCCACCCACATGCCCACCTGGCTGGGCAACGTAATTTTGTCCAGGTACATGAAACTCCGATCCTGCAAAACAAGATGAAAAAACATAAATAAGGCAAGTCTGTTGAAACATATGTCAGTAACGCGTTCATACCTCTTATTATTATTCATTTATTTCAATGTCTTAATTAATCCTGTCGAAGCAAATAAGGACTATTTTCAAAACTTGAGACGGATGTTAACAAGATCACGTTCAGAATCAGGTATTATTTTTTCCGCTGAAAGCGGTGTGTGCTTTTTAATCATAACGCGACACCGAGCAGCATAAATCTCAGGTTTTTGTGTTTATTCTTCAGTACTATTTTTTCTAGTACTTTTTAGAGAGTTTCTGAGGACGAAAAAAATTGGTCATCCGTTTCCACATTTATCGCTCACCCTGAGGTCGGCTGCAAAAATGTGGAGCCCGTTGACAGGATGGTTACGGTAAAAAATCAATAGGAATGCTAGTCAGTGGTTTGGAAATATATTTTTTTATCGTTCGAGCAAAAGAGATGAATGTCATACTCGTCTCGTGTCTCCTGGTTACGAATTTTCCATTAAAACACCAAAGTTCAATTGCGCGGATAATCGTGTACCAGGAGAATTTGAAAATAAAAAATCGAGCACAAAATCATGCGCGTCATAACGCATAAATAGAAATAAAAAAGTTGTCAACTAAAAAACGGGACGAAGTTATATATTTCACACGTGGATAGTGCAAAATCGTTCCATCCACGTAAAATTTCGTCATCCAATAGGACAAGCAGATGTTTCGTAAGGTGACGTCATATTAACTATTATTCGAGACAAGAGTACAGTACTTTCGAATTGTGTGAAGCAAATAATTACAGAAAGCCTTAATTCTTCTAAATTTTGCATTATCATAAAAATAATCATAAGCATAACGAGATAAGGAGCAATATGTGAAGAAAAAAAAGATAGGCGAGTTCGACCAATCGCCTGTATGTACGTACCACTCGTGCCGCGTGCGAGTTTTTTTCCGCGCGGCTAGAGCGCGATGACGACGATGATTGTTCAAATGATATATATTGAAACTAAAATAATTGTTCAACTATCGCGGGTTGTATAAGGAAAAACAAAAATCATGAAAATTCTCGATAATTGGTATCGAGAACTTTAAAGAAAGTTTATTGAACAGATGAACCGGCGGTGAATCGGGGCTACACGAGAAAACAGCATGTCGATGCATCGAAATGTGACGATACTGACGATCACCACCACTACACCACGCTTGTCCGTTTTATGTGTGTTTGCACGGATAGACCGCGAAATATACGTTCACGTAATTCGCGGAAATATCAGCGTGAATTTCCCCCGCGTGACTTTTTTTACGTCTCTCTCTCTCGCATGGTTTGCAAGTTATAATATCGTTATCGTTGAATATACATGTATACGTATATCTTCGAATGTATTACAGCTCGCACTGAGCACAGTGTTTTGGGAACTTGGCAAAATTATAAAATTACGTATTCGATAGCACACGTTTGAGAACGAAAAAAAACACACACGAATGATAAAATTAATTAAAATCATACACTATGGCAAAAATGTTGCCAAAGTTCAATAACGCGTGTACAAAGTCAACGATATGTTTCCACAGACGAGGATGGATCGCGAGAAGCCATGTTTGCACATGTGGGCAGGGAACGTGAGCACTTGAGCATAGCCCAGTGCTGCTATCTGTTATTCGACAACCGCATTGATTGCAACCTAACGGTAGAGGCGCGCGCGCGCGTGCGCTTCATTCGAATGGCACTCTCCTATACACATAGTGTTATATACATACATACACATTTTCATCTTTCGTCAAGTACTCTACTCCCCGAGCCAGGAGTATTGCCGATCGAGTTTTTATTCAAGACCGTAACAACATTACGATATCCACGCATCCGATTAGAAACTAGATCATTTTTTTTCTCATTTACCATTTATAACCCCAGCTGTTGCAAATAATACGTACATCAGACTTCTTTAGTTCCCGAAATTCGCTTTCGCAAAGACATATTGCTACATATCGCCAGTATGTCAAATACATGTCGACATATCGCCTGTATGAATTATGTACGAAAATAGTAGTCATTCCTTAACCTCTAACCTTCATATTGGTCATTATTCACGAAATTTGATATTTGACCATTCCTTTAGGATACAAAATGGGTTTCGAAAATAAACCGTAAAGTTAACGTGACTGTCAGGTGACACAGCGAGTCCAAATTTGCCTTAATTTTGTGAGAACGTAAAAGGGACGTTTGAACTATGACAACAGCAAGTTGAATCTTTTGTAGAAGTGCAGTTCGACTCGTTGTCTTGCGCGACTTGAGGAATTAGTTGTTGTTTCTAAAACCGCTATACGAATATGTCATATGGCAAGACGAGACGCCAGGCATGAGTCGGGAAAAATAAAGAACAACGAACTGTGGAATTTGCAAGTGAATGAGGAGGGATATGAAAGAAATATAAAATACATAAAAAGAGAATAACTATACACGAGGAGGTCACGAGGTATCTTAGACATACACATACATACATCGATAACCAAACACTATATATATCGTGCATTTATGTATATATGTATATAAATACAAGCACATAAATATATATGAGGTTTGAGGAATGCAGGTGAACGAACACGGTGAAAACACGACATGTAGTGTAACTGACTTCCTCTATCGAAGCCCCTCACCATCGGTGAGTGCAAAGTCTTCCGACAACTTCGATTCCTTCGCGAGGAGCAACTGGTACTTAACGACAAAACCTAACGACAGTTGATAAGACATTGTGACCAGGGGGTCATAAAATATTATTGGGTTTATAATAATCGCAATTTCGTATTTGAAAAAATTCTATCTCTGAGATTTTTTGTTGTTTCTGGGAATTTCTTTCTTGAGTTTGTAATATTTTTACTTGACTTTCTGATCCAGGAAGATTTGTGTATTTTTTTTATTCTCTCAAGCTTTAAATACAACGTTCACATTTGTGTTTCCTGCGTTTATTAATGCATTCAGTGATAAACAATTATTTCTTGATGTTTGGCAAGATTGTGGGATATTTTGTAGAAGTATCCGGGAAAAATGTGACGCAATTTCGGTTTGTGGACAGTATCGTGACAAAGGCAGTCGCGAGGTGACAACAATTTCGTTTACGTCATACTTCTGATGCACACGCAAAGATATTTATACCTAACGCTAACGAGATTCGACTCAAATTTTTCTCCCTTATTATTCATGCATCAATATATAACAAGGAGTCAGTAAGTTCTCTGTTTTTACTGTGAAATTTATAAATGAAATATGAAAAATGAAACCTTTTGTTTTGTTGATTCGTTACGATTTTATATTCTTACGAAATTTTGAATTTCGTAATTTTTTGTTCGTCAGTGAATGAAGGAATAATTTGGAAATATTTCAAGGTTTAAAAATGACCCAGAAAAAAGGTGGAAGATTCAAGCCGAAGTACGAAGCGTTTCAAGGATGATCAAAGGTCGAAATCGTAGACCAAAATGGACAGAATTCTTGTTTCATTGATATTATGGTATTGAGATTAACCTCCAGTAAAAAAAAAAAATTAACCGTCGTTGGTTCCCCTACAATGAATCTACATTCATGTAAGTTCTCAAATAATTAAGTATGTATCATTTTTTCCATGTGTTTTGTCTATCATCGAAGTGGACCTGAATAAAGTTTTCGCATTTTACTTGGTGTAAATTTGTTGAAAATTACACTTCTTTTAATTCTTGAACGGGGTGGTGTTACTACTTGATTTTTTCCCAGTCTCTGGTCAATTGTGCAAATAATCCGTCAAAATTTCATCAACTTGCTAGCATTTTAAATGTGTGATCCAAACATCCTTAGCAGCAGGAAAAATCGACGCGGAGTCGAACAGTTAATAAAAAAATTTCATAATTATTTGCGATTGAACCAGAATTAATTACAAATAGAAGTGTGGCTAACATTACTGCGAAATTTCTTGCGCCATCTTCAACTTGTAAAAAATAAACATTGTGCAGTTATAATTAATACGATGACGTGAGGTATTTGCTTGTTTAATGATTATTAAATCACGTGGAAACCATTCGGAAAGTCGAAACACGTGGATGTTCGATATGAACGATATAAACGTTCGATAAACGAAAATGCATACAATGTTGTACGTACTTATTCATAAAATGAATTATTTATTGATGAATATTTTTGTATTCGATCCATACAAATAAATAAATCAATCAATTACGTATAACGTATACGTTTTTGTTGTTGTTTTATTTAGACGGACTCTGTTGATTATTCAAGTTTATAATGCAAACCCTGAAAACATTGTTCGTGGCAATTGTTTCGTTTGTCGGGTTGCACGAGGACCAGAATATTATAGAAAACATGTGCCAATGTAGACGGTTGTATTTTACTAAATTGTTCATATGTTTTATAAAAGTTGCTGCTCATCAATAATGCAAAACAATTGCCATTCACTTGGCGATAAATTTCCGAGCCAACACGTGGCCTAGCAGTCACCCATCCAATCAGTGATCCTATCCAACGTTAGGAAAAGACCAAAGTGGTATCGTTGTTGGTTATTGAATAAATTTATATATAAATTTCCTTGTATTTACAAAGAAAACAATCAATAATACTAATTAATTCTCTATTAATTAATTATTATTAATTTTGTGGGAGTCAAATATCGTTCTCGATGAAGTGACAAACTATAGTGATAACTCGATACTTTTTAATAAACAAAAGTAAACATCGAATCACTCGTGTCTCCTCAATCGATAAAATATATAAAACGAATTAAAAATATAAAAATAAAAACAATTTTTCACATTCATAACCTCACTTGGTGAGACTTCTAAATGTCAACCAATGATGTCGTTTAAAATCAACATATTGTCAAACTCATTAGACAATTCAACGAAGTCGAGTGACAACATGATTTTTTTTTGTCTGTTCGTTAAACTGGTAACAATGTAATTAAAAGCGAGGATCGAAGTAGGACTCGGTTTAGTTTGCATTTGCCACGACGAAGGTAGGTCGGATTATATCACGTTAATAACATCTCCACGTGGCTTCTTTCTCTCTCTTTCTCTTTCCCTCGAATGGAAACGTATAGCGAGTGTACGTACATGAGGGTAAAAGAGACGAGACCGAAAAGGATGAGGCACAACCCACGTTTGCATCGATCGACCTATATCGTCTGAAGCTTCAGCTCGAAATACAGTTCTCGACTGACCAACGTTATACCGCAAACCTTTTTCTTCATTTTTGATTTGTCGTATGTATTGGACGATGGTTTTTTTTGTCAATTAAAATGAACGTTTTCACCATCATCAAAAAATGAAAATCTTACAAAACCGATGAACGCTGTTCAACCTTTCTTTTGAACATCGCATAGCAGCCATCTTTCTTTTCATCGGCGCTATAAAGTACGAAAATAAAAGATTTTTTTCTTTCTCCTCAGACTCATAGCACGAGATATTTGATCAGGTTTTCAATAGACACAAATAGCACGTGTTATTTCCAAACGTAAGTTCACATACGAGAGAGCAATAACTGCTTAAAGTTTGCGAATCAACCTCGTGACCTATCTGTCACAAAATCGAATCGTTTTAGTTTCTATTTCTGGATTAAGAGGTCGCACACGTTCTTCTCGTTGACCATTTACATTCATCAATTTCTACCAACTGTTCTTTTTCTCACTTTTCTTCCCTCAAATGTTATCTTTGTTGTTTATAAATTATTTACAATTCGTCCTTAATAACGAAACAATTGTATTGATCTTTGACAAATTTATGGAATTCCAAAAATTTGATGAATTATTATGGTACGTTTAAAAATTGGAAAAATCACAACAAAAATACCATAAATCAATGAATTTAAATATGAATGAAACGACATGGGCAGACGATGTGAAATTCCATCGTTCCCATCATACAGCATCGAAAATCAATAAGTTACGACTCTGAACCAATATGAAGTGCAATCGTTGATATTTTTAGGTTCCATTCGAAAAACAATGTTACTATTTCCGATTCAAGGAACATTGGAATTGTATTCAATGAAATGTGTTTTGTTAATGAAAAAAAAAACGTTTCGTCAATCCTTTGAAGTAAATTTCATTCAAATAAATCTTTATCCTTGACTACTTCAACCGGAAGCGATGAGGAAACGACGAATTACAGCTGTCCATGGGGAATTGACAAAAAAAAAGCGTTGTCGGTCCTTTGAATGAAAATTTAACTGAATGGATGTGATCATTCCTTCATATAAAGAACTCTCGTTACAGTTTTACTACTACACTCGTCGACTCATTGTAGTAAACACCTCAATGAAACGCGTGTATATTTTATGAAATTTTGTAGAAAAAAAAAGGTATTCAAGTGATTATGTGTTTTTTTTTTTTATCATCAGCAACGTACCGGGCGAACGGAAAAAAACTGAGTTTCCATGACGGGTCCACCGGAAGTCCAGGAACGAGTGTGTCATGCCGGCAGGAAGATTACGTCGGCCGTTGACCGTCTCACGTTCTGAAGAATCAAAGAGGAAAGCAAAGGCTAGATCACGAGGTGCGCACAAGAGGTGTCTTTTGAGGATCGATTAATTAAAAAAAAAATACAAAAAAAAAAGAAAATACAAGAGGATTTTAATATGATGATGACAATCAATCATTGGAAATGGGAGTTTGTCGAATCGAAAATGGCAAAATTTCAATAAAGAATTATTATTTATTAAAGTGAATGATTCGCCTAAGATTCATTATTTTATTTTATGTACTTCTGAATTCTATTGACGAATAAAAAACAATTCTTTGCCAATTACCACGAAGAATGTGAGAAAAAAAAGTTTAATAAGAAAACTCGTTATTATTGTTGTACGAAATGATTTGAAAAGAAATCAGTATGAAAAAAACTGGAAGTAAAGGATTTTAAAAAAACATACTTCGAATGTTGCCAATTTCTGATTCTCGGAAAAAAAAACATAAGGAATTTGTGATAGCGTGGTCTCACGAGGGGTAGGAATGGCGATTAGCGAAATGGAATAGGCAGAATAAACCACAAGCGAAAAGCATAAAAATTCACCAACGCGCAACAAAATGAAATATTAATGATGTAAATAAAATAAATATGGTTCCAGTTTTTACTGATCGGAAATCAAGCGGAAAATGGACAGATTTATACTTCCACAAAAAGATCGCAATCATATTGAAGTTTTGAAATATACACGAGACAATTTTTCGCGGATAATAAAGATCTGAAAATCGTATTGGAAGCCGAAGGTTCGAAGAGGTAAAAACCAAAACCATCGAATATCGAAACATTGATTATAGTTGATTAAAATATCAGCAAAATTTGCAGTGTCAGGATTGGAAAAAAAAGCCCCATGTACATTTTGTACACGATCATAATACACTAAAAAAAAAAAAAAACACATCAAATAATGACAGAAAAAAAAGAACGAATCAATCGGAAGCGAACACAAATTCTTGAACGCTCAATTTTTCCAGACATTGATTTCCATACATCTGGAAACTTGTTACTTCAAAAGACCATCGAAGGAACAAAACCTGTTACACTGAAGAGTAACGTTAAGTTCGTAAACAAAAAAAGTAAGTAACCAAACGTGCAGACCTGAGCGATAAGAAAAAAAAAACAATCGAACGATTGACCATGTAAGTCGAACAAACGAAAAAAATTATCAAAGAAACTTGGTCCTCAAGGAATAAAAAAAAACAAAGCAGATGATTGCCATCGAAAATATCAGTTTCGGCGATAAAAAAAAAAAAAAAAAAAAAAAAAAAAAAAAAAAAAAAAAAAAAAAACCAAGTGAACGAACGAACACTCACAAATCACAATCAACCAAAAATGCTTGAAGTTTAAAACATTTGGAAGTTGCTGAGACAAGGAACAAAAAAAAGAAACTTATGGGAGAATGAGAAACAACAATGAGAAGGGAATAGATGAACAGATGCGTTTATTGGCTCGGGAACTTACTGGCATTAGTGGTAACGATGCGATATTGCGGGGGTGGGGCTTGTTGTTGTTGTGATTGCTGTTGTTGTTGTTGTTGTTGTTGAGCCGCTGCTTGGTGTTCATTTTGCTGTTGTTGTCTTGCTTGAGCTTGTTGATGTTGATGTTGATGTTGTTGCTGCTGCTGTTGTTGTTGTTGTTGTTGTTGTTGTTGTTGTTGCTGCTGTTGTTGTTGTTGTTGGTGTTGTTGCTGTTGTTGTTGTTGATGATGCGTAATATTTATAGTAAGTTGATGCTGAGCATGATTCAATTGTGTCAAATGTCCATGAGGACTCAACGGTGGCGGTGGCTGATGATTGTTTGGATGAACGTGATTGTGATTAGGATTTTGTGGATGGGGCGATAAATGATGAGGAGCGGCACAATGTGGCAAAAGATGCATAGCGCCCACTCCAACTGCAACACCAACAGCGCCCTCTTTCGCTACGCTATACGTCGAGACCATGCTGAATTTTCTTTCCCTTGCACCCCTCGCTCGTTCTCCCTTAATTCTCTCAATTGTATTAAAAATGATTTTCCTATTATCACAATAATAGATCGCGTGTTTTTTTTCTTCTGTTTTTCACAAGCTTCGATCAATCGATTTTTTCAATAATTTTTTAGGCTCTCAACTTGACGCCATTTTGTTTTTATTCTTCGTTCATTAAATGTTGAAACTGCCGAATTTATGTTCTCGATCATATTCTTAATTTGGTTGTAACTTCGTGGATTGGATTTTTATTATTCACGATAAAATTCCAATTCGTTTTATTTTCACACGTTTATGCCAATCGTTGCTTTTGATCATTGATTTTCATCGGTTGATTGGTTACTTAAATAAATATGGTTCTGAGTTTTTGGCAACGTTCACTTCCCGCTTCGATCGATACGTTTTTGTCGATTGTTTTTTTTATTATTATTATTGTTGTTGTTGTTGCCGTTGGCGGGGGAAGAGAATTTTTGGTTACTTAGCTATTCTTGTCCGAAAATTTTGTTTCACGTATTCTGCCGGAAAGCAACATTCTCGGAATGTCACCGAGTTGCTTAGTGTTTATTTGGTTTTTTCTCACGTTTTTGTTGTTGTTTTAATCAATTTGAAACAACGTTTATTATTGTAGGAAGAAAGTTAATCGCAGTTTCGTCATGATTGACGAAATTGTTTTCGTAACTAGTAAATATCGAGGTTCGTCGATTAGCCGTTGAGGCATAAACGACCGCGTGTTTCAACGCCTCACCAATGCCCGAAATCGATATCTCGTGGTTGGAACGGAGCCGCATTTTTTCTCCCGCTTTTATCCTCACTTTTTCCCTCTATGCGATTGTTACAAAATTTTTATTTTTATTTTTGTATTGCTTTTAGTTGCATGGTAAGGATTTGTCTTTCAACCTTTGTTTTCTGCGTTCATTATTTCCGAACATTCACTATGCTCAAGATGAACGCTCAAGATGCACATAATTCAATAATCATAATCCTCAATAAGCGTTGCTTCGTTTTTTTATGCACGGCATCGAGCCCACGTTCAGGTTTCAATTCCGTACGAAATATTTTTCTTCCTCGATGAATCTGCCAGTATCGCAGCTTCAAATTCACGAAACTCACGCCCGTACAACGATAGAACAAATAAAAAGCGTTGTCGTTTTGTTTTTCTTATTTTTCTCGTCGACTGTCAAATGTCAGGCCACGAGGCGCGGTTTTCCCGCACGCTTAGAGGCTAAAACTTACGACTCGCCCGACACTAGCGTCGCCACCGTCTTCTGCGGCGAAATAACGAAGTTCGCGCTCAAGAGACGAGGAGAGAAAACACCGAACGATTCGCGTTCGTATATTATTGTTCTTTTTTTTTTCAAATTTCGTTATTATTATCGTTTATGAAACGAAACACCCCTCGTGTTCGTCGACTTGCCAATTTTCTCAGGGTAACACTGAAAAAAAAAATAATCACGTTGGCGCGCACGATCGAGGGAAAGAGAGAGACAGAGTCGGAACAGCGTGGTTCGAAATGCAGAGGTTGGTTTTACTACAGCCAAGAAACACACACAATACACTCAAACGGTGGCGAGGAGGGACGGAAAGAGAGGGGTACGTTATACATGCGCGTCCTCTTGCGCTCTCCTCTCCTTCTCTCTCTCTCTCTCTTTCTCTCTGTCTCACTCGTTGCCTGCAGAGATCGATATTTCAGGCTCCGTCCCGGCGTCACACTACGCTAACGTCCCTCTCACGGGGTTTCGCGTAATTCGTCATCGTAACTTTTTTCCCTACTCAAATTTTCGTCACCACTGCACACAATTTCACTAAGTAAAAAAGAGCCGTTTACTTAATAATAGCTCGAAAAATCCGTTCAATCTCTTAGAATTGCACAATCGATGTTTCTAAAAGTGTAAAATTTCTGTATTTATATGTACAAGTGAGTAAAATATATCGGTATTTCCTATCGGAGTTGTGTTTTGGCGCAACCCGGAGGACACGAAACCCCACGCGCGCGCGCCTCCTTTTTTCGATATACGAGCCAAATCTTGAATCCACGAGAGAGAACTCTCTTCTCTCCTCGTTCGTTGCTCCCTTGCTCTCCCGTCCTCGGCCGAGGGAACCAAAATTGTGGGAAGTGGGGAGAAGGACTAGAGACGGAGAGAATAGGGGTTGAGAGAACGAAAAGCAAGGGAGCTAGGGGCGGGTACGACGAGACTTCGTACGTGATTTTTTTTTTCATCCGCGGCTTCTTTCCTCACTATTCGTGGAACGAAATTGCTTTTGTCTTAGTCGCAAATTCATTACTTCGAGCTACAGGTCAAAATAAATAATGCTCTTTCTTTTTCTCGCATTGGGAGATCCGCGATCGCGAAGTTTCAAATTTCATTAGATCAAAATTTACCCTTTCTCCGTTTTGTTTCAATAAGCACAATGTACACTCGGTTTTATTGTTCTCATTGAACTGATGTAAAGCGCGCAGACGCGTATTGACAATTTGAAGATTTATATATGAGAAGAAAAAATACACGAGAGGGAGACGGGGGATCGAATGAAAATAAATATAAATAAACAAATGACGCGTCGCCGATCAAGAATCGTTCGTCTCTTGTTTTTCACAACATAGTGTCTATCAAGGGAGCTTCGATAGATTTATATACATACAGATATGTATATATTTATTCAATAAATATATGTATAATGCATGAGAGAATGACGGAATCCGGAACGGCATGCGCGCCCAACTGTCTCGTGTCACGGGGCGAACGAGGTGGCGCAGTCTGCGCAGAGGGGCTTTTCGCCCCTCTCGTCGCCTCTGCCCCTCGCTCCTTCTGTCTCGCTTTGGCGATACGTACAACTAACGCCACCACAATTCAACACAGCAGCAGCACGCACCACCACCTTCGCAAATGCACCCGCGCTAACTGAGAAAGGGACAGTGCACGAGATCCCGCCCAGGGCCGTATTTAACCGCCGCTTATTATTCCTTCCCGCAGACAATTCGTTATTCTCGAAAATATTTGGGACAACGTAATATTCTACTAAAAATCTTCGTTACACGTTTTTCTGTATCTTTTTTTTCAATCAAACTTGCGCTTGTGGGTTTTCGTCACAGATCGATTATTTTCGGTCTTAATGGCGGGGGAATCCTGACCAGCGCAATTTTTATTTCCTGACTTGACTCACACGATTTTCAATTTCTTTTAACTAATGATTTCAGTCTAGTTTCCATGGAATATCTTGTAAGGTAGTGTTTTCACGATTCTAAACATCCTGAATGGATTCGATATTTTTTTTTTCGGCAACACGACCCGCGCAACTTTCGGAAGGTCTTTACGTGATGAGACCCACGCCCGATTACCCTCCTTCGCGTATTTTCAGCCAAACGCACGTTACACCCAAGCCTTCTTTCAACTAACCGTCTCCACCAAAAAAGCGAAACACCGATTAACTGTCAGGGTCGTTATAAACTTTCACACGCGCTTCGCGTGCACCATCGTGCCAATCCATTCCCGTATATTTCGTGTGATTATTAAACTTACGAGCGCATTTGCTCAAACTAAATAAAAATGTTGAACAGTGCGCGAATGCTATTCTGAAATTTCACGATGAATTTAACAAGGTCTCTTTCGCTTCGGAAGTCCTTACACGACCTACGAAACGCGGTACTGCCTCTCAACCCGCCGCCCTCTGTCAGCAGGCTTGCAGAACCAGCGAGACTCAGGGACGTAACAAAACTCATGAAATTTTGGGGCTCTCAACGAAGCACACGCGCGAAATTCGTCGTTCGAATAATTACATTTTTCAATTCATAGTTCGATTTTATCGAACAAAGTAATTATTACATCGTCCAATATAATAATATCATAAATTTAAACGGCTTTTTTTTATTTATTGATAAAAATATTCAGGATAAATGCAATTGAAGAAGAATGATTAATTTGTGAATTAAATTGTCAGACTAAGTTCAGTCTGCAATAAAATTCTGTATCAAAATGTTGTTGTAAACCCATGGTATTTGTCGAATGAATAAAATACGTGCTTTACGAGATTCTTCAGCATATCGCGAAGTGAGAATAACATCGTGCAACGATCGAATGATTTGATAAAAACTCTTTCGATCTTATCGACGATGATTCTCGTTCGTGATGTTCACGAGTGCTTTCGATGGATTGCATAAACAAGTTTATTCAGTGAACTCTCAGTTGGAACAGAGTCAATTTTTTTTTTCTCTAACGACAGCCACGTGCGGACGAATCGCGTGAAAGTTGTACGAAGTCGTCAAGGCGTAACCTAACCTTGGTTAGTATCACGAGACATAGTTTACGATTGTTCGTTGAAAAAAAGTATCGAATAAGTTTAAGAAAAAATTATAATACAATATAATAATGTTGAAGTTTGTATCGGTAGACGACGACGAAAAATATTGAATTTCAAGACTTTTATTGTATTTATTTGTCTCTCAAGTTTAGTAGATTCGTGGTGACTTAAAAAAAATGATTTTATCTAATAAAAACCAGTTTAATGATCGATCCAGATAATTTTTAAATCCAACTGATGAGTGACAGATCGATTTT
The DNA here is from genome assembly GCA_013761285.1 of Campoletis sonorensis. NCBI lineage: Eukaryota > Metazoa > Arthropoda > Insecta > Hymenoptera > Ichneumonidae > Campoletis > Campoletis sonorensis. Next base: position 84,420 of record JACEOJ010000121.1, read on the forward strand.
TAATGAAGCAATCCACAACCAATCGATTTTAAACGTATAATGACGTTAAAACCCAATAAAATTGATATCAAAATCGACTTATTTTTGTTTCTCCCTTTTCCCATCTATATTTTTCGAGTCAGCACGTTTCTCCAGCACCGCTACAGATTGGTACTAAAAATCGAGCCAAATGGTTGGAAATATAATTTGAAAATTGGTTTTCGATAATTCAATCGAGAATTGCTTGGACAGATACGTTACTGGATAAACGAAAGGGACATGGTGGAAAGAAGGGGGGGGAGGAGAGGAGGGAGAAGGAAAGCAGCATAGAGTAGCCTTTATCTGTGATTGGCCGAAAGATGCACGACGTCGATGAGATGGCGCACAAGTTTTTTTCTCTCGCGTGTGCTAGGTACACTGACATCGCGAGGGAAGAAGAAGAATCAGGTTGGGTGCAAGCTAACCCAGTTTTCATCGTTGCAACGGGATGGAAGGGTGACACGGGAGGAGGTATATCGGCAGCAGGGCACCAGAAGAGGGGGGGGGGAGGGTTGACTGCAGAATGTCGTAGTATTCCGTGCAAAATATATACATATACGAAACGGATATACAGAGAGATACGGTCGTGAGTCGATCGATAACTATATGCAATCTTTCGTGCTTCGAGAACATGGCACAGCGCACAACCTAGATTCTCGCTCATCTAGGATAGGTAGCCGGTGGTGCACCACGCGTTGCAGGGCGCATCGGAGATACGTACATATGAGAGAAGGAGAGTGAAACAAAAAGGGAGGGGAGAGAGGGGGAGGGGTGGAGTGATGGGCAGTCGAGGTTGTATGACCTACTTTGACGTTGTTATACATTCGCAATGGTTTTTTTCTTTTATATTGTAAAGAAACAAGAGGAAAAGAGGAGAAGAGATAAAAATGAATGGAAAATCACATCCAGTGATCCCTAAATTAATTAAATAAGTTCGTAATACTTTCGTCAGTATTTCAAATTCGACAATTGGTCACTTTGAGTCGCTTTATGTTGCAGATGGTAGAAAGTCTTTTTTTTATAACGATTTATGAGAATTGACGTTTCGCTTATTGGATAAATTTATGGAGAATATGTTATTTATGATTTGAAATAAAAATTGTCATTATTTTTTATCCAATCACAAAAACAATGAGACGGGATTAAATAATAGTTTTGGGGTGATGAATCGAGCAGGGAATTGAAACAGTAAGTCCGCGCATCTGTAGGATTTATTCGACGCACTAGACACTTATAACCTCGAGCAACCTTCGTCAATCGCGTTTCAGACATTGCGACCAGACGTCGGGATCGAGCCATCGTGGTCGACTTGAGGCAACAAACGCACAAATAAAATGGAATTATCGTTCAATTTCAAAGTTCTACGTATTTGTAAGAATTTCCACGATTTGCACTGTTTTCAAAATCAATTAAAATGTTTATTTCATGGAAGAGCCAAGTTGCACGTTTGCAAATTGCTTCTATGAAAAGTTCCTAAAAATACTCTCTGGCCTTACATTCAAGTAGACAAAAATGTATAAATTCAATTACAATCCTTGTTAACGTCAAAACCACGTGGTTCATTTTTTTTTCTTCCAATTGTCCTGATTTTTAATTAGGAACCCGTGCAATTAGATTGAAAGAAAGGATTCGGAATAGTAATTATTCCGGTAAATGTTTAACGATATCGTGAAAATATATCGAAAAATCGTACAAACGGTAAACGTGTTGTCGTGTTGGGGAAAATTGAAAGGTCGTGCTCGGTTTGTCGAGGTTCCGGTGCAAGAGCACGAGCACTGAGTGCAACAGCTCCGAATGGCCTTGAACATAATATGTATATGTAAACAATCTATTGAGTTATATACATGCAAATATATGTCGCGCGATAGAGTCGGCCTCGTCAACTGGATTTAGGATTAATAAAGATAAAAAAAAATTTAAGTAATTAGAAAGTTTCGAATTTTGATGAATAAAATGAACAAAATTGTAAATTTTATTCTCATTAAAAAAATTGTACGCATTTATAAAGTTTCATGTTAAAGAATCGTTCTTCAAGATTATTATCATCGATGAAAATTGAGAAAAAAAAAATCGTACGTGGTCAGATAAAAATGTAAAGCGATGTAAGCGACGACCGTAATTTTCTTTAGCAATTTCGAGATTTGCCGGGACATTTCAGGCGGGTGACCTTGAAGGGGGAAGGAGAAAAAAGAGAGACACGCACTCGCCGTTTGAACGATCATCGTCTCTTTGGCCGAGTCGTATATAAGAAGCATAAAGTGGGGTCTACGATCGCGTCAGGATCCCGCCGACTACCCTTTGTGTAGCGGGGTACACGACCCGAGCACATCGCCCTCTCCCTCGTCTTTCTTTATCTCGCGCCTTCCTTCAACAAAAAAGCTCAAGGAGATAAATACATTTGGAAATGGCGAAAAAAAAGAACTCTGTCTGCGGCAATTATTATTGTTATTCGTCTGCCATTTTATTTTTCAACGATTCCAATCGAAAAATAAGTAAAATCATCACTTCAGTGTGTATGAAAAATAATCATAAAATTACGTCATCACTATTGAAACGACTACGAAACCATTTTAATGAAAAAAATTTCAAAAAATGTTGAGTCCATCGAACAAGGAAACAACAAAAGAACAATTTGGTTAATTTTTCAGATGTCACGTGTTTGGAAGGAAAAATAACAACTGAAAATGTCAGTGAATTACAATTCGTAGATTTTTGTCTCGATCGTAAATAGAAATGATTTTTTTTCAGGCTATACAATGAAATAATAGAAGAATGAGAAGTGAATCGAAAAATCGAGACACCATGAAAAAGAAAAGATGAGTGTAAACGAAAGACGAACGAATCGATATTTACCGGCCTTCCTACCACCCGACGAACCATACAACGGATCGGGCCAATGACCTATACACAGCGTTGCCCTGGGACAACTCAGTCTCGTCTTCATCATCTCCCGTACACCTACAGACCTTTTTCGTTGTTGGATAGCCTCAGCGAAAAAAAAAAACTATGACCTCTCTCTCTCTCTCTCTTTCTCTGCGTCTCTAGAAGTATTTCCTTATTACTAGTAAGCACGCCTTTGGGCGAAACAGATAAACCGAGGGTGAACGTTTCTATTTAGCTGTCTCGAACGAGTCTCTTTCCCTTTCCTCTCCCTCACGGTCTCTGACTCGCTTTTTTTCGTGGCTGTGGTCTACCGAGTCCCATGGGTAATCGCCGATCGCTTTCTCACAAATTCCGCACGAAAATACATCTAAATCAGTCTCGTCGAGACAAAAAACAATTAACAGACAAACAGTCGTTTTTTTTGACAACTTTTTAATATATTTTTTTCGTGCGTTTATAGAGCACAGAGAATTTCCGGAGAAATAATTTATAAAAAGAAGTGGGAAAAAATGTGGAGAACTCTCTTTTCAGTTTGTAACGTGAGCAGGTTTAAAAATAATTATTTAAAAGGAAATTTTCAACATACACTCAATTCGAAATACTTCGAACATGCTTTTTGAAGAGTCAACATTTTTCAAATTTCATCCAATCTATTGTTAATTTAATCTTGAAATATTTCCTCATTGAAAATAATCCATAAATGTAGGTGAACTAAATGAAAGTTGTATGTAACTGCAATATTTTTATTTCGTTTGTGTCAATTGATAAAAAAAATCAAATTAAATTTATACGATTGTAAAGTTTTTTTTCTCACGAGACGATCAATGATTAAATAAATGTATTAGGGAATTATTTATTGACAAAAAAAAGTAGCTCGAGTGTGATAAATATCGAGAATTTTTAATCATTTTTTTTTCTTCTTTACTCTGCTGCACGCTGTGCTATCGTCGACTAAGTCAAGTCTGGTGAATGAAAGTGATGACGTGTCAAGCTCATCGCTGCACGAGCCTATACTTAGTTATTATACGTGTAGAGTACAAATATAGTCGACACACAATCGCTGAAGATCTCTTGAGCGAAAGAGAGAGGAAAAGGAATAAAAAGAACATCAGAGACACACTTGAGCGGACACTTCGGAAACTCGTTCCTCGAGTACATATTTCTTGCGCTGTCGATAAGACGATTTCTACATCATCCACACAATGCCAATTACCCTCCGATTTATATACTTTCGTTCGGTTCTCAGTGGATAATGAATAAACTTTCACTGTTTTAACCGCATTCGGCGTGATATTAACATTTGCAAAATTAACATCGATGTACCTTTACAATTCAATGAAAAACAATTAAATTGAAACTGGACTAATCTACAAACGGGTCTTTTTCCTAGATTTCTCAAGTTATTCGAGTAACAAAACAAACAGTAGATCCATTGACTCGAACTTTGATACTTTTTTCCGGCAAAAATATAATTTACGTCAGATGAAAAGAACTGTTCAAGGACTTTAGTTAATTTTTTATCCTGCACTTACGATGGTTTGATCGTTTCGTGAAACATTGGTTCGAGAATTCTCAAAATTTTAATAAAACACTTTTCTTGTGATTTTTGATCTCGGAATGGTTCTTTTCGTGTAGGTTTATTGAGAAGATTAACTTATCGTCATTTGTGTATTGGTTTTAAAAATATTTGTTGAATCATGTTAAAATGAAATAAAATCTGCAAATTCAACGTTTGTTTACTTTTGATCGCTACGTGACAGATTAAATGATTTGTGGAAGAAAATAAAACAACAACTGGATAAAAAATTGTAATGTTTTGCGAAAAGTGCGATAAAGAAATTGCAACAGATACACGAATGATGTAGATATAGCGTTACAAATCTACCGACGATTCGCAAGAGCCGTAAGTAGTGCTGGGTAAGCGAGGTTGCTTTGCTAGCTTCGGAATGAGGCCAAGGCGGAAGTCGCCAATTCTACTGACCGACCTGTTAACATCCGCGCCCGATCACTCTCGGTTGTTTAGTTATTTCCTATTATTTGTTACACCCCAATGACGAACAACAATATTCATTGGAATACACATTTGTTGATAGAGTCTAAATAAATTTTTTTCAAACAAAAATTAAAATGCAAATGACGTCAAATAATTCTTCATCACATTTTATCCAGTTTATAAAAAAATCAAATTCCAATGATAAATCTGTAATACGAATATATTGACGAAATTATTTTCAATCGTTCGTCATTGTAATTTCTCATTGTTGTAATGATCGTATTGTCACAGTTTTTTTTATACTCATTTTGAAATCGAAAGTTTTCATTAACCATAAAACATGAAAATGAAGATGGCATGAAATTTATGAATTTGGTTAAACGTATATAACTACATTTCAATGATTGAAAGAGTCTTCAATGCATAAACGATTTGCTGTTGTTAGTGCAGATTTATTGAAGCAAATGGAACATTCCACGTCTATATTATAAATGTAGATATATATATATATATATATAAATCGCGGGGGTTTGTGTACCCGGCGCTTTCACTCGAGTCAACTTCTCCGTATCCTGCAATTCTGGTTTAATATTAATACATCCCGATTAACTATTTTTATGATTATTTCTGCACGTTTATATGAGTATCTCCGACTGAATCCCAAGATTTCAGAGATGTACCCTCTCGTACGGTTATGTTATGAATTCAAAAACGATTCGAGAATTCACAAAAAAAGACTTCCTTCAATTTCGCCAATACAATACAACAAAATTGCATTTTTATTGAATAATTCATCTTAAAATAATAAGTATCATTTTGAGACTCAGTTCGAAATAGAAAACACTTTATATTTGTTCATAAAAACAGCCAAAATATCGATCCAAAAAAATACTGAATTCAGGATTTTTTACAAATCAAAAGATCGTAAAGCAAGAAACAAATAAAAAAAATTTGAGTCGGTACAATTCAACAGGAAATGATGAAACAGAAATTTAAAGGAGGAGAAAAGAGGATCGAAAAGGTGTAGAAAGATTTGAAGATTCATATTGGATTCACCCTGATAACCAACTATTCGATCGTTAGAATTATTTCTCTGATGAAATTCAGGCGTAGTCGAGGGCTAGAACGCGTTAAATATGGATACGGGATTTACGATTTATATTTTAATAAGCGAGATCGAATTGCATGATAAGCTTTTTGTCTCTCACTCTCCCATGATTTTAATGCAGACATAAAAATGATAAATAACTCGTGACGTGTCTCCATAACACAATCACATATGCGCATAAATGTTGTACAACGTGAAAGATGAGATGGAGTGGTGAGTGGGTGAGAAAGCAAGAATAAAAATGCTGTTCCAAGTGACGATAGCTGTGTTCGGGCTAAGTACACGATATACGAGACTATATTACGGATTAAGGTGCACCGACTGTGGAATTCCTAACGGTACATAAGCACACTCAGCCAAGTTTCTTGAATGATCTTCTCGCATGCTCTCTCCGCTCGTTTATTTTTCACTATACAGTGAAATCTCACGAGTATCGTGGTTTACTATTTTTCTCAATATTGTAAAAAAAGTTTTGTGTCTTAAAAATTATTTTTACTGTCATTATGAAGCGACGATAAGTTTGTTTATTGAACAGTTTTATAATCTCTACATCGCATGATATTTTGAGCTCCAATCAACACAACTGTTCATTAGCTTTCAATGTTTAAATTCACCGAATGTCACGAGGATCAAGTTTCCTGGAGAAATTGAATTAAATATTCCCTCAAATTTTTCGAAAGTACTTTTAAAAATCGATTATAAAATAGTTCAGAATGTTCTGGTAATAGTGTAGATGGTTCTCTCAATCCTTCGCATTTTCAAAAGTGAATTGTGACTGGGTAACCGACTGAAAGAAAAATTTTGGCCGAGGCAAAAACGTGGCAAAAATGGGCCAAGTTTTTTTAGAAATTCTAATTAGACGAGCGCAGTGGAAGATTTTTACTTTGAAAATTCCGAGGTGTCTCGCTTGCACCTCGCTTGCACGAGGTGGTAAATCGAATGTAAGATTTTTCTACATTGTTGAAATCGTACTGTTTGCAACAATAATTTAGTTGTGCTTGAATCATGTTTTGTTCTGTTATACTTAGTGATGGATTTTTCGTGCTACATCAACTTGAATTTTACCAATTCCACTAAATATTGCTACGAATGAATTTTTCTCTTATTTATTGGAAAATTTAATGTGATTTTTGTGGTTTTGAATTAGACCATCGAAGTCTGCGAGTTCCTGTAATCGGGAGTGTGAAAAGCAACGGTGAGTCGACCGAATTGTATAAATAAGAAAAAGCCGGTTCACCTGAATGACCACTATTATTTTTTACTCGAATCCACCAAGTGTGCACGTGATAAATGTCACAATGCACGCACTCGTTTGACACAAAACGCTATTCATCGATTTGTACACGTAAAAGATACGAATCTTTGAGGATGCAGTCGTATTACTGGTTAAACACTGATAAGAGTGTGAAAAAAATTTGATTATTGTCGTCGACACAATTCTTGTTTGACTCATTTATTTAATAGTACATTTCATCCAATTCTCGCTTTTTTTTGTACTAAAACTTCATTCCGGGTTCTGAGAGTTCTGTCTACTTTTTATTTAATATTTCAAAGCTGTATTTTCGAAGCTAAAGACTCTGAGTAAATGGAAGTGGGTAAAGCAGTCGAAAAATCGATATTTTGAGAATAGTGAACCGGACTAAGGTCTCAATTTTCAAAGCAAAGTTTGCCAACTGAACAAAAAAACATGATTTTTCCATTTAATTCTTATATCCGGCATCCTGGAAACTTCGAATTCTGTACGAAATATTTAGACAAGGTATAATGTCAATTTAAAAAAATCCCCATCGTTCATGTGCAATATCAGCAGAAGTTTTTTAAACTGATATCCAGATCTAAAGAAAATGGCTTTGGTTGTTTTCCAATGTTTATATTCTTGCAAACAGCTGTGGAAATATTTGTATACTCTTTTTTAAGAATTCAGGACCCAAAAACGAAAGCTTTTCGGCAACAAAAATGCATTTCCTGTTTAATTCCATGTGTGCGTTTCCGGATCAAGTGTCACAACGAATGACATCAATTAATAATGGTTTTCTCGAAAATGTTGCAATGTAACTGTTGTTGAAAACTTGGCGGGCATACTTTTTAGGCACTCAGTATATAAATAGTAAAGAGAGTTGAAGTACGAGTGAGAAATTTACGAGCGAAATAACGGCGATACGGTGAATCGTCCGGTTAATTAATATAGTAGACGCTTTGTGGGATAACTAATTGGAAATAGAATAAAGCAGTAGGGAAATAGGAGTTGCTGTTGGAGAAAACGAGAGGATTGAGGAAAATTGATGATCGTAAAGTTGAATTTTTCTATATACTTTTTTTTCATCCTTTTCCCATAAATGAAAACACACACATGTGTTTCTACAGAGATAAAGGATACGAGAAGTCCCTGTTGAAGAAGTAACGCAATTTATACACTAATTGCCGGAGCTAATTTTTCAAACGATCAGTCCGTAACGAAAAAGACGGCACACATATTTGTAAAATATTACAATTACTGAGTTAAGCTCGTAAAAAACGTAGTAGAGTATTAATAAATATATATTTTTAATCATTTTCAGTGAAAATGAATGGCCACTGACAGATAATTAGCAACTTGTCAATTAATATTGATCTTCGTAATCATTGTTAATAATGATTTAGAATGGATCACTTGTTGCTTGAGAATTAATTTTTTATTGGGTAATAGTCATTGATTATTGGTCAGAGTAATTATTTTTTTGTTGGGGCACTTGGCAAGGGATTCACAAAAAATTAACGATACGAATTGATTTGTTTTGAGTTATTAGTAAAAATACGTTTGACCGTGATTTAATAAATAACTAATTACTTCAATTTATAGTTATATAAATAACTATATTAACGCTTATATTGATAACTATTGGATTAATGAATAATTAAGGCGATCAAATCGCTCGTGACGATCAAGAATGAAGCCAATTCAAAGTTAAAAATCGCATTGCTGTTATCTAAAGAATAAAAATAAAAATAAATTTGTGTTCCCTAAGTTTTCGTAGCGAGCCACAATGAAAACTGTGTTCAAAGGCATGATTCTCGAACAAATTTTTTCACACTTTCACTGTTAAATTTTGTTTTTCTTCTCCGTTTTTGCTAATAATAATAATTATTATCATTATCGTTAATATTATTACATGAGAGGGGAACTGGAAACGTTTTTCTTTTTCGAAGCCTTGTAATAATTTCGTGACCCTATGGACACGTGATTATTAATATTGTTAACTCTGTACATGCGAAATTATCAGTGTCGCATTAATTAAAACTTCGATACTTTGTAGAACGTATATCAATGACACTCGCAACGGAACAATCGCGAGCTTGCGAATCTTGTGGATGACCTTACCACTGTTTAGCAAGAAAGTTTGCACCTCAATGCTTGTAATTTTTTCCTTGTTATCTTCATGAATAAAACATATGGTGGGTTTGTTATGCAGCGATTGATCCCAACGTTTTGTTAGTCGAAACGAAAAGAGTTTCATTAACGTTTCCAAACTTTGGAACAATTATTCTCGCCACATCGAGTATTGGCCGATTCAAACATAACCAAATTGAATTGCCAGGACTAGCAACGAAGTTGGTGTTATTCATAGGAATTTTTTGGGAGTTTTTGACAATTTATTAATTATGACCGTCAGTTACTCTGTTTGGCAAAAAAGTTATTGAAAAACTGTTGAATTTGACGATCACATCGATTGACGAATAACACCAAAGATTACGAAATAATTGGTGTATTCGATTCAGAATTTAAAAGAAGTATAAGCTAAAGATTTTTTTCGATGAGATAAAAAACCTTGGATAAATTTCTCAGGAACCTCAATACAAGAGAATGAGAAATAAAAAAAGTTTCCGTTGTATTCAATAAGCATAAGTTTATTTATTTATTATTATTTATTTGTATCGATTAGTCGAAGACTCAGTATTTCTCCAAAATGTAAAAAGCAGTCTAATGTCAATTAAAAACATTATTATTGTTAAACAATTATTGGTCTGATGGTTTTCATTAATTGTAAGGAATCTGGCCAAGTAGAACACTGTATCCAAGTGTTGTTTGTTTTTATTACTTTTTTTTTTAAGTTCCACGTATCCAAGCAACGTTCAAGTTCGTCTCGCCTTGATTTTACCATCTAAAGTCAAAAGACCTTGATAGAATCAACGTGAATGAGGGGAAGGGAGAGGGCAGAGAAAGAAAATCTCCTCTCTCCTTCTTCGTTTCATCTTTTTATAAGTCATTCTTTCCTTTTCATTTTCGAATATGTCCCTGTTTCTTCTAATTGTAATAACTGTTCTTCTCTTCTTCGTTCATCTTCTTATATTTCATTCTTTCCTCTTCACTAATCAAATATGTTCCTGTTTCTTCTACTAATTGTTATAAATTTTCTTCCCGTTCATAATTTCTTGATATTTCATGACCTTTAACGCAATTAACATTATAAACCAATGATAATTCTTCAATCTCTACTTTCCTTCGACTATTTTTCTGCTCTCTCAAACTTTTTCTGTCTCGCCTCTATCCTCACGTCTCTTCCTACTGTTTTTTTTTTATCTGCTTCTTCGTCGTTTTCTCACTCACTAGGTCGTCGCATTGTGGGATGCATTGAAAAAACCTGATAGAAATATAATAGGAGTGAAGGAGTTGACAAGATCAAGAATTGAAGAAGAAGAAGAAGCGGAGCGTCCGGGGGGATAAGGTGAGAGGCTCAAGTCGAGCGTATCGTAACCGTAAACCCGTCGTCCGAAGTGAGCAAGTGAAGTACGGTTATAGTTTCTCCCCGGATGTAAGCTGGCCTCCTTCTTCTCCGGGAACGTCGTCGTGAAGGCGCTCAAACAGACTTTCAACATCACGATTTGCGAGAGGGAGAGAGAACGGATCTACGACGACGACGGCCTTGCCCGGAATGCACGCACTCGCTTATATACAAGTTCTGACTTTTCCGCCGTCGATTCCTCTCCACTGACTATACTTCTTAAACTTTGTCAAAAAAAATCTGGCAAACTGTCCTTCAAATAATTACACGGTCCTCCGTTTTTTCAAAGCTATGAATTTCGATTTTGATCTCTTTTTTTCGTGATTTTGACTTCATTTTTCCTTTGTATTTTTGTCAATTTATTGTTGTTTCATTTTTTGGCCGTAAATATTGATAAAGTGTCAAAAATTTCTGGTAAATATGTCTCAAAAGTTTGAATAGAGGTCAATATTTTACAGGATTTTTTGTGTCGTGTTAAAATAGCCACAAAAAATGATCGTCTTCTACGAACTGCATCGAAAAATCGAAGGTTTCTTATCTTTGAATACATTAAAATGCAAATGCTTGAACTCTACGCTAAAATTATTATGTTAAAGGAACAAAGTATTCACATCCGTTAAATTTTAATGACACACATTATAGATTTGTATAGTCTGTATAACTCGTCAGGTAAAATGTTTTCGACGTGTAAAGTAACCCTTGACGAGGTGAATTCCAAACATTCGCCATAATAAAACTGTGATTTCGTTAGGTAATTGCATGAACATATAAAATAAATAAGTGTTCAATGATTTCATGAAATCAACATAAAAAACGATTAAAAAGACAAACCTGAGTAAGGATTTTTGAAATTCCATTTGCCATCCACTGATAATAATTATTTTTTCAATAAAATACAAATGTTCTTGTTCAAAGGTGTTGGGGACGAAAAAAAATGATTAACATTTTCTTGCTTGCAAATGCTTGGAAAACATTGCGACTGTAAATGATTTCTTCGGAAGTTTATTCTCAATTTCAATCTTAATCAGGCGTTGACCAAATAAAAATCACGATTTTTGTAGAGCGTTGACGTCTGGCGACGTATTTCTCGTTATTCAAGTGGAATCAACGTGATAAATGTAGCGATATTGATATTTCATAGCGTAATATTTGTCCGACCGTGTGACCTTGCCACGCATTGATCAAACGGCGTTAAAAATAGTTGGAGAACGACAGTCGACTTAGACTGTTTATGGTTCGCGAAGGCGACGCCGGTCGACACTTCCGGTTTATACTTTATCTCGATACGTCATGAATGCGTTATATTTCAATACCATTTCGTATTTCCATTATATACACGGTTAAGTAACCAATAAAACATTTATCAAAAATAATCAATAATAATATCGTTCAGCATAATCATCGAAAAACTTTTGATACTTCAATGGGCGTAACCTTTTTTTCGATAAGATTTTTCACCGAAATGGCACTTTTATCAAAATAACTCCAAAGCAATGCTCGGAATTCAGGAAGAGATAACAATGATAATGATAATGATAATAAAACGTTCTCACAAAGAAAGTTTTCCCCAAGTCATGTGTCCTCCCAAAGTTCGTTGCCGACGATTTGTAAGTATCAACATTTTTTCAGTCAAAAAACAATCGCAGCTGAGAAACTCTGTCGATCGACCTGTTTTGGTTTAAAAATGTCCAGTTTCTTCATTTTTCAAATTCCAATTCAAGAATACGGATCGTCCCAGATGTTTCGAATTGGAAATTGACAGGTTGAAAAAGTTGCGAAATCGTGAAGAGCGAAGTTCTCATTTATTGGATGGATCTCGAGCGATCATTTTTTAATTCTTCATCATGTTGAACAATAAGTAAGAATTTTCGTTTCAATGTTTCCTCAGAATTCATAAATATTTGACAACTTCTATGAAAAGATTATTTATAAATTCTGCGAAAACAAGTGTCATTAAAAACAGAATGAAAATTGAAGTACGTGATCACGACACATTGACGCGATGCATATCTGTTTTTAAACGATGACAGGGTGGTGGTGAAGGAGTTTAATTAACTCGGAAAGTTTCCCCGTATCGAATTCGTGGCACGATCATTCCACGATTTTCCATAAATATAGATTCTCATAAATATTCGTAGCCAAATTTTCTGGGCATTGTCAAAATTTCTGTCATTTGAATGTATGATAGGAATCGAAATAACAATGTGGACGAGAGATTGTTTGAAAAGTGGAAAAAAAAATGTCCAGATGTTTCCGTTGAGACTGTTGCGACATCTTTGAGTATCGCCACAAAACTTTGCGACTCTTGTTTCACATCGTTATTTACATATCGTTCAATAAAGCGAAAAAAGGTCAATGTGCTTCGGTAATCGATGATAATAAAAAAGAAAAACATTGAATCATAATAAGCGCTTGAGCGAAGTGAAAATATTTGGTATCCATTTACAAACATCGAATAAGTTCAATGTGAGAAAACAAAAAACAAAAAAAGGTATTTTGCAAACAAAAATACGTTTTTTTTCATGTCATTTCAATTGCGAATAGATTTTTCTCAAGTACAAATCGCAGGTAATAAAAAAAAAAGTAATTCATGCTTTTTAATATTCAAAAACCGAAAAAAATATTGATCAAGAAGACAATTCGACCCGGAGCGTATTTTTCATGAGCCTGTAATCAGCAGCGCTTCGATCTATTTGAATAGGGGGCAGAAGCTTTGGCACTTCAAAAGTATTTCTAGGATAATCGTCGTCGAAAAAAAAGTCCGGGTCATTTTGACCCAGTGTGCCAACGACGGGTTAATCGTATAATATTTCAATTGTTTAGCTGCAGTCACAGTCGTAACATGTGTCAAATATAAAAAAAACTATTGAATAAAGTAAAATGAGTTGGGAAAGAAGAGATTAAATTAATTCATGGAGCTAACATCTCGTAAACGTCAAGTTAGAAATTCATAGTGCCTTCTCTGTCTCCTAGTAATTCTCCCACTCTCTGACTTACCTATCACCGACATGTCTCGCTGGTGACTCGAGGATCGCGATGTTCCACGCTGTTGGTTCGTATTAACGCCCCTTTTTTCATCCACACACGAACACACGTCGGTTTCGGGTTTAAATTTGTATACAAATATATAAACGTATATATTTTTTATATAAATATAAATATTATATATTTCATTCACTAATTTCCCAACACATTTTCGTCAAAAAGTATGATTTTATTTATCGTTCGTTCGAGAGTTTTTTTTGCAGTACGAACGTTCGGGTATGTTCGTGCACTTTCGCAACACGTCGGTTGACGTCCTCGTCGTCGGCGCCGTCTTGGTCGTCTTCGACTTGGCCGTCGTCCGCCACTCTTACATCAACCGTCATACGAAAATTCACCGGTTAACGCGTGCACACGTGTTTATTATCGTAGTCGCACTGTCCAGTATTTCAGCTAATGTACAAATGTTCGATTAACACTTTGAAAAATGAGAAAGAAAAGAACACATAAAAAAAAATACTCGAGAATAGCTGTCGTGAGCGCGGTAATGTCAATTGACCTTTGGTGGTCAAGCAAAATATACAAATCGTAATAATTGTGGGTTGTTACGTGTATTTATTAGTTAAAAATCGTGGTGGAGAATCGTTGAACTTTGTAAACACTAGATTTGAAGAAAAATCGAGAAAAAAAGTAAAACAATTGGTTCAAGTTCAAAATGACTGTAAATAAACGCAGCAGAGACCTCACTCGTGTATATATTTATGTAAAATATGTACAAACACATGTATTATTGGATTAAAAAATACCCACAAACATGCACATGTACATGAATATAATTATTTTTATTGAGCGGAGAATCTGCTAAAGATTTTCCCACTTGCTGCGCATTCTTTGATTCTTTTATTTTCTTTTTCGTCAGAGTCCCGATGGAGAAATACACCGGGGTTCGTGCTTGTAGCAACGAAATTATATAACTTGCGCGCGGGTCTCCGAGGCACGCTAGAAAAAGAGAAAGATATACGAGCAGCGACGACGAGAGCACGCGCGAGATAGAGAGAGAGAGAGAACAAGAGAAAAAGGTCGAGGGAGGAAAGTTTTTCGGTCGGTAAAAAAGAGCGAGGTCTTTGCTGCGTTACGACAGCACAAGTGTGTACATATCTACAACGTGTTTTCAATATTTTTTTCCTTACATTCTCACTGTTACACGAATGTATACGTTTTTTCAATGTAAATTGATAGCTTTGTGTAAAAAAATTGTTTTTTTAAATCATTATGTCACTTTTTCGTTTACGATTCTTGATTTCTTAACGGTTTTATGTTTTATCGTAACATGGCCGATTGACGACGAGTTGTCACGGAACCGGCTCTGTCGCCGTACTAATCGACAATCTTCTTTGACTACTGTGGCAACTCTCTTTTTCTCTGTTTGTCTTTGTCTTTTTACTTCTCTCTCTCTCTCTCTCTCTCTCTCGCGATCGCAACTGTTATGTACTATCCAACTCTCATCTAGGTAGATACGAATATATAAATAAGTATTTATATACATGTAACTATACAGTCATTTGATTACACGATGTAACTATAAAAGTGTATATATGGTAAAAGTTGGCGTTCTCGTTTCGTGTGTCAACGACGTGAGCGCAGAGAGGCGTGCGCGCCGAACAAGCAAAGTCTAGAACGGTGGCGGTTATAACCACGAGGCTTCAACCATATGCTCTATCGTGTCTGTTGTATCCCTTTTTAGCCCCTCTCTCCCTGTTCGCGGCCCGTACCGTACCAGGCTCACAAGACTTCGTCGCGAATTCGAGGTCCCTCGAGCTTTTCTACGTCACCTCAATATTTATAATCTAGACATTAATAAAACAAGCTTCTAATTCGTTTACTTTCAAAAATTATGACTGAACAAACCAGAAATGTACTAGCAATTAATGTTTTAAGAACATCACGTGGTAGTGTATAACATTTCTTCATTACACGAGCTTTGACACATTTACAACCCGAAATATATATTAAAAAAAAAATGATTTTGTTATTTTTTCCTCTAATACCACCAAATTCACTACAATAATTGTATTTCTATATCTTGATACACGTGTATCGTAGCACGTTTCGCAGTATTCGATTTGTTGGCTGTTATGTGATTATTTTTTTCTCGTCTTCCTCGTTCCCAGACACTTTTAATCGCTCGAATCGGCGGTTAGAGATAAACAAGAGAAAAAAATACCGCAACACGTTGCATATGTTCGTTCCAAGTGATTAATTTTCGTAAGAATTTCGAACCATGGAGCTTTTATGTTTATTCAATTGTTGGAAAATATACTATACAAATAAAACAAACTAGAGGAACAGAGAAAATGAAAAGAAAAAAAACGTGTTTGTCACCGAGCCGTGTGGCTTGATTGCCACATGTACACGGACTACACGGACTACACGTCCGACCACCAGCCGCGAACGAAAGTATACGCTCGGCAAGCTTCGCCAGGACTCGGGATGGAAAACCCCGAACATGTGCCGTATCGCATTTGCCGGTGGCTCCCCCTGCCCCCACCAACCAACGAGACGCCATTCCCGACACAATCTCTTTCTCGAATGCCAGTCTCGTATTTTTTTTATCTTTTCACCTTTTCTTCACTCCTCTCTATCTTTCTTTCTCTTTCTCTTTCTCTTTCTCCCTCCTTCCCGTGACGTGTTAGGGAACAGAAAAAAATTATCCCACTACGGCATATTGAGCTGGAAGGGCGAGAGGAGATTGTACGGAACGAGCTGCAAGTGCACGTACTCGTTGCTGCATTGAGGTAGGAATTAAACGAAGAGCATGAAAGCCAGAGAGGGAGAAAAGTCTGAGAGTGTGAATGAACGACAACCGCGTGAACGAAAGCAGGGCAGGGGGATACAGTTTTTATCCGTAAGAATTCTTTTTCATCGCCATTATAGATCTTTTACTTGTTTTTTTTTTTTTTTTTCAAAATTTGAGATTATTATCTGTGTTTTTTGAGTCACGCGCAAAGCTTGGCAGCTTTATTCATTCTGAGAGCAACAAGTGCTTCTAATATATGTACCGAAAACTTTCAAATTCCCTTTTATTTTGTTATCTTTTGTTTCCATCGCTTTTTCAAACTTATTACGATTAATTGATGAGAAAAGTGGCGCCTCAGTCCATCCTTTAACCCCTCGCGATATAATTCGTCATTTTTCGACCCTGTTCTCACTTCTAAACACAAAAAATTATTATTAATATTGACCACATAAATCGAGACGGAAAATAACAAACCTATGAAAGGAAAAAAAGTCTAAATGTTCATCAATTCTCGATTTCACTGTTAGACGTGTAAGAGTTCAGTTTATTGTGATTCGCATTTCCACGTGTCAATATTAATCTTTACTCATTCTCAGAAATCCAGTAAAATATGCATTCGAAATTAACATGCTTAAAAAAACGGACACGAATATTCATTATTCGATCGGTTTCAACAATTGCCTTTTTTTCTCTCGAATATCGTGTATGGAACAGTGAGTGTGCCATGAGGCGATACATTTTGGGTCTTATCGTCCCAGACACGAGATTCCTATCCCCACCCTGTACTCGGTCAGAGTAATATTTAGCTACAAATGGCTTATCGTACGTTCTACTGATAAGAAACGTGGTTCGCGTCTACAGAGGGCACGAGTACGGATAATACGGTAAGATGTCTTATACCACAACGTTTTAAGTAATCTAGACCATTATTCAGCTGTTTCTTTTTTTTTGCATTTCCGCTTCACCCCGGATTCAAAAAATTCGGAATATTTCAATTTTTTCATAACTTCGTAACCACTTCAAAACAATGAATAATTTGACACGAGACTATTTGACGAGAGAATAAAGAGACACGAGACACGAGAATTACACGGAGTGGATTACAGTTTTAAAAATCATCTTATGAAAAGTAAACGGACGGTGACCTTGAATGTTGAGCAATTCTTAGCGTGCAGAACGTCTATTTTTATGAAAATAACATTAAATATCTTGTATTTACAGCAAAGTTGATTTTGTTTTCACGAAAATTTAAATTCTGCACAGTCAAAATTGCCCAACATTCAAAGTTCTCCTCCATTTCTAATTGTTATATTAATTTTTCATTCTTAATTCCTTTTATTCTCCTACTCAAGTGATGTCTGGATGAAATTTCATCAAGTTTTGAATAATAATAACAATAATAATTATTATTGTAGTCACTAATGAATATAAATGAAGTCTGTATGCTAAATGACCGCGACCACGATAGGAGTATGTTCGAAAAATATTTTCTCGTTAATCATGTTTCTTCCTCCTTCGTTTTATGACTAATCCTCAATTAAAAAGTGCCTATCAAGGGTGGATTATGCTTTGAATTGTGAATTGCCTACATTTGCTTTTCCTCATCTTTTGCAACCGCATGATATGCAACTTTTTCATTTTTTTTGCATTCACGTAAAACTAAATAATTCCTAACTAATTAAATGTAAACTTAGGCATTGATGAGATTTGTAACAATTGACCCATTAAAGAATCGAATTCCGAAACAACTCAAATTTTTCAATGAACACAATCAAACTTTGTCAACAAATTTTTTTCATTTTAAATGAAAATTCAACGAGAAAAATGATTCTACATTTATAGAAAAAATGTAGCAAATTCTATTTCAGCGTGATTGTCATATACAGATGGCGTATTATTCGATTCTTGTAAATGTTTAAGCCAAGGTGAGGATATTGCTCATCATTCATTATTGAAGTTCGTTCTCGACCGAGTCAAGTCTAAAGCAAATATCGAACGTATCGTGAGTTAAATTATCGATCATTACAAAAAATAAAAAGGTCCCTCTATCAAACATATTACTGATTTTTCAGAGTAACGTTTGCTACAAAGTTGAGATTGTTGCCAGAGAATCAATCAATGAGAAGACTGTTCATCAAAAGATACAAATTGTGTTCAGTAGATTTATTTAATCACCTGATAAGCGAAATAAATGGAGATGCGGATAAAACGACTGCAAGAGAAAGCGAACCGTCGTATTCAACATCGACTTCGGGTTGTTGGCTTATGGAACAGGATCACGAGTAGGAGGGCGATTATAAATGTCTTTTACTTCAGCAGTTCCTACAGTGCTTATGAAATCACTAGAATCGAAATACCAAAACGTTCAATCATTATAATAGTTCTATTGTCGAGCCCCTATATTTTCTCCAGAGGAAATGCCGTTGACATATTTCATTGAACAAATTCAATGCATTTTCTATTACATTTTTTTACAATTAATCACAATAACAATTTTAAAAAAGAGAAAAAAAACCTTTTCCCAAATATATACCAATTGACGAAGAAAAAAAGAAATTAATCCTCAGAAATGTAGACATTTAGAGTGTCAATATGGCGTCGAGCATTGAGCGATGTCTCTTTTTCAAAATAGAGAATTATTTTTTTTTCCACACCAAAGATTTTAACGATTCAGATAGCAAAGGAATATTTTTTTTTTTTTTCAAACAAGATAACGGAGTTAAAAATAAGACATTACGAAAAAGGAAGTAACAACAATTTGCCGATAAATCTGTTTCGACAAATTTTTCGTACATCGACATATTTCCCACAAAAATACGAGTTTTTACTGAAAAAACATTAGAACAATGGAATGTTTTTTTGAACTCCACGAGATGCACGTTCAATAAAAATGATATTTCTACAAGATTTCCTTCGTATGACGCTAGTTACTTCGTTAAATTCGAAGGATTCAGATTTTTTCAACAACAAACACGCCGGAGCGTCAACAATATCGGAATATTGTCTCGAAGGTCTGTTATGATGTAACTACGAATAGAGATTTTCATCTCGTTATCATAACAGTTATAATGATAATGATATTGTGTAGTAGAGACATACATAAAATTCAATACGAACGCGAATGGGATTATCTAATAATGTCGGTCACGCGTTCATATTCGCCACGAGAAGGCCCGAGTACTTTATAATTAGTAGCGAGCGCGTGACGAAGGTAGCGACAGGGGAGGAAAGGTGTTATGTGGTACGAGACAAAAGCTTCTTCTATCTCTGAGAGATGGAGTACGGGGTCCGAGGAACGCTTTAAACGTGCTGAATTAATACTCTGTATGGCGACATTGCCACGCGGTCGCAAAATCAACCTAACCTCAAAAAAGCGTAACGAAGCGAAAAAGGACGAAGAGAAGAAACCGAATGAACGAGTTAGTGGCGCCATCTAACATCAAAATGAATGACTCCGGCGAAACATCTTGGAGAAGCGACTAGACGTCGCTAACCGGCCAGTCATATAATAACCGTCTTTTTTTCATATTATTTCTTTGCTTAGGGTTGTCAGCACTGAGGACAACGGCCAAGAATATCGTTTCCAGTTCAACGTATTGCATTTATATTTCGTCGTAATCGTTTAGCTTCTTTTTTTTTAAAACGAATTCGAGTTTCAATTAATAAGAACATTTTTTCAACGTGTTGACAAATGAGACAAATTTTTGAAAAACCGGAATACGAAATTCGTCATGTTTGAAAAAAAAATGTTATTCACGGCCCTCCAAAGTATATGAGTCAAGGAAATATGCGATATAGAAAATACTTTGAATCGAACATTTTTTCTTATCCTTGAACAAACATCTGACTCATCGATGCAAAAATGAGCTTAGTCCTCGAAAATATTACGAAAACAGATGGGTCGGCAAATGACCGGAGCGTTGGTATTTACCAACTTTTCAATATTTGCCATTAATCACTATTGCGTTACGGTCTGAAAAATATTCCAATGACTAGATTGTGAAATTCATATTAGTGTCCCCAAAGTAACATGGAGTTTAAATACTTTTCTTTAACGACAGTAACGAACTTCGTTTTATCGAACCCATTGATGCTTCGACGTTCCTAATTACCCGAGCTAAATGTTCGTACCAAAGTCTGAAGGTCTATGGAAAATCTGTCGTTCGATGCTCAATATTATCGTAACTTCAAAAAAGTATGAATTTTTGAAAAATTTTGATCGGATATCGCGAGGACATCTACAACGGCGTTAAAATGAATAAAAAAATCATTTTGTACAGTTTGATCACGGCTGTTCGACATTAAAATATCGAAACTTACATATAAGAAAAAACTTAGCGAGTCAAACGATCGAAAAAAAAGTTTTCGATTCGCCACAGAAATGTTCTAGAGTGTATGCAGTTTGTATGTTACCCTTGTTCAGGTACTTTCCTTCTCACAAACTTGAGTCAGAGAGCCTTGAAATCGAAAAGATATTTGTGGAAGGTTTTCTAACCTTCTTTTTAGCCGCTGCAGTAGCAGCGGCGCACGAGGACCTCGTGTTCCTAACCTAAAAAAACCCACGCCGCGAGAGACCCGCTGTACATTCGACAGCAAAATGAATAATGCCTTGTCGAAAAAAAACTTCGAGTACAAGAAAACAATTAAAAAAATATATATATATATGTTTTTTTTTCTTTTACTCACCGGCATGGGTAACGTAACGAGTTGCGTTGGCAGCTACGACAGCGTTGTAGGCTTGCGGTGTATTCGCAACGACGGATTGATTAACGTTTACGTGTTGTTGCTGCTGCGGATGTTGATGAGTTTGTTGCTGTTGTTGATTATGATGGGATTGTTGTTGCGAGGCTTGTTGTTGCTGATGTGAATGATGTTGCTGATGATGGTGGGGCAGATGGTGGTGTTTCCCTTTAGCCGGCATACTCATCTTAAGTTTCCGGAGCTCTTTGAGCTCACCGCTACTTTCGTACTACCAAGTCCCTCGTACCGGCTCTCTTGGTTCCTCATAGAGACTCGAGTTTTTTTTTCGTATTACGATTACCAAACGAAATTAGAAAAAAAATATATATATATATATATAAAAAATCACTATGATCGTTGATGGGTACTATTTTATGTTCGCTCAACAGAGCGCATTAATTGTCGTACAACACACCAATGCACTAAACGTTACGTGCGAAACGCGCGCCGGTCTGTGATTCTTTTTTATTCGTTGTACACTTGGCAATTTCGATGTCGAGTCCCCCCGACACTAGACTCGCACTGCTCGCACGCGCCCACTGCGCGAATACCGAACACTGAGTCGAAATAACACGTTTCCGGGCGTACACGAGGCTAGCGCGAAGGAGAGTGAAGGAGGGAGGAAAAAGGAGGGGAGGGGAAAATATGCTTCGAGTCAGTACACTCTAAAGCTCACACTTCAGCCTCACCAAGTAACTAAATAAACTTTTGTGACTGTGCGCCTTTTCTCTCTACGGACACTAAAGAACATTCACGCACACGAACGCATGCACCGACAGTTATATTCCTTATCTTTTTGCGGCTCCGATGATTATTATTCTTTCGCGGAATAATTTTAATACTAATTCACTATATCCAGTTGCACGATAATCATCCACGAGTTTGTTCTTTTTTTTCTTCGAACACACGCGTTTTTTTTTAATAATCCTTTTTCTAACCTCTATTCGTGGCCTTTTCGAATACGTTACGTACGTGCTGGCCCTTTGCGATATACGTGCGCGCTAGCGCGCAGCCTTTCGCCTTTTGGACGAGCGCGATAAATATTCACTCACCCCGCGAGGAACTCACAAGTTTTTTTTCCTCTCGGACGGTTAGTTTATTTTATTTTATTTTTCTAATTTTGAGTTTTTTTTTCTTCCCGAGAAGGGTTACCTTCACAATTATACAAAGAGCTCGAAGTTTCACGTCGAGTTACGATCGGCACGCTCGAGGCGTGTTTTTCGTATGCGCGTTCATTATATATTCGGAAAACGCACGTCGGGAGATTTGTCGGGCCACCGCTTGAGGCGCCACAGGAAGCTCCTCTCTCCGGTTACGAAAAACAACACTTCCCTCAGGCACATAAATGTCGTAGAACAATTTCTTTAATTGGAATATAATCTGACATTGTAGTGGAATAAAACGATTTTGATTTAGTGATTAATATTAGGAAAAAAATGTTATCAATTGGTCGATGGGATGCTATAAACCTGGAACACAATATTTATCGCGCGCGCAAACAGACCATCTTTCTTTCTCCCCCACTTCGCATTCGTAATCTTCTCCCCTACTCCGCTCGGAGCGCCTGTTGCCGGCCACTGCTGCCAATGAACAAAAATAAAATTTGTACCACAAAATCCGTCTCTCTCTATCTCGTACGCTTCTACAGCTGCTTCGGACATATCTCACCGACGATTATTCTGTTCTTACGATATTAAAATACATAAACAAAACAAAAATGAGTTCGCACGGTAAAGCCGAGACGGAAAGACTACGGAAAAATCTGGAAACTCAACTGGACAGACTCGTTGAGGAACTCGCTGACATAGAAGACTCCAGGTTGGTCTAATAACCAACGCCGGTTGTTTTTTTTCGCATAACGTCGTCATAAACATTGAGTATATGTAGCACATAAAATGCCTACATCATTGAAGGGCGGGTCTGTTCTGATTACAAAATGTTACTAAAAATTTTACTTCTCCTTATCGTGATACAAATGACACAAAATTTCGTTCGAAAATCATGATAAAGGTTAGAACGGTGAATTGTGTCTGTTATTGCTATCAAATTTGTAGCTCATTTCAAGAAAAATTGACATCGTAATAGAGAACAGCTTATAATTCATTGAAATTCATACAAATTCGCCGCCTCATTCTCAATGAAACACCTGTAAAATTCATTCTTCCGCATCACAAAAGTGCTCCTTGTGTTAATCGTAGTCGTTCTTCGTTTACGTGTTTCACAGTAGGAGCTTAGTGTTTTGTTTACGAAACCCTTTTAACAATAATTGAGATCGCGCAGAAACTATAATTTGTGAACCACTACATCATGCGATGTATTTTCACATCAGATCCGAGTCTCGGGATTGAACTTTTCTGCCCTCTTAGTTTTGCATTTACACGTTGGCAACCATTGCATAGCATTACGAGTAACTTTGTACCGATTTCGGGATTTATACCTGGTCAAGAAAAGTATGTCCCTTTATAAGTACGCGTGCTACATGCGTATATTCAAAGATTTAGGGTTTTATACCTGTCAACGGATTAGTTTGTTCGGCTCAAAAGGATGACCTTCTGCACGATTCAAACTGACCTGCAAATTCAGAGATGTGGCAACGTCTTGTTCTTAACTGCATCGTGAAGGATATTATTATAAAAAATACGGTTTTCGGAACATTTTATTCAGGTTTTATGGCGTTTTTTTCATGTCTTATGGCGCGACTTAAAAATGATGACATCACGTTTTCCGGAATTTTTCCAATTGACTGATTAATATGAATAATATTTATGGAACAAACGTTTCCAAAATTCAGACAACTCGTGGATTATTATTTTTCAATAAATAGACATTGTGTTAAGAATTCGTGAGCCTTAAAATTCACATCGCGATTTCGAAAGCAACATTTTTTTTCGACACCGTTTGACCGATCGAGATGCAAAATTTTTAGCCTGTGCAGTAAAATGGCAACAATGCGGGCTAAACCTTTTCCATTCCGGTAGACCCATCCCAGTCGAAAATTTTCATCTGCGAAAGTTGCAGCTGTTTCCCTTTCATATACCGACTGATCCGTCCTCTTAAGCAGTGTAGCAGGTCAAGTGACCTTGGAATTTTTCACTAGTAGAGAAAGCATAGAAGAAAATAGCTTTTCTTGTAAGGCCAAAACGGTGTCGGATTTGGTGAACGATCTGAATTTTTTGAATCCAAAAATATGTATTTATAAAATTTTCAAGCGATTGCACGGGTCCAGAATTTGTTCAAAGTCAATCTTATTGAAACGCCTTGTAGTTTTTAGAGCCTGGAAAAATGGCATACGACAATTTCATTCGATGGAAAACGTTTCAACGTCTGGGTCTTTTAATTTAATTAATTTTTTAATCAAGGTCGACAATTTTTTTAAATCCGTTCAGTCCTAAATAATGAATTCATGTGTTGTCGATCATCAAAAAATCAACTTTTTTGACGAAAAAAAATGAGTTGATGATGTGTAATCGGTATTTTATTACATTTATTCCCAATAAACTCGCTTTAGATGGTTTTTGGGTTCTGGAAGTATTGAAACCTAATCGTATGGATTATATGAAGTGAAAAAAACAATTTTTTAAATACAAATTCTACAGGGACTCAATAACGTTGGAGGAATATGAACAAATGAAAGAAGAAACAATGGAACAACTGCGCGAATTTAATGAGAGTTTGCGACGAATGATAACGGGCGACATGACGTTGGTGGACGAGCTGGGAGCAATGCAATTGGCAACGCAAAGCGCCATCAGCGCAGCTTTCAAGACACCGGCAGTAATACGAATGTTTGGCAAGCGTGAGCCCGATCAATTGCGAATGAGATTATCGACGATCGAGCGTGATTTTAAATTAGGCAAATTGTCGAAAGACTCGAGTGACAAACAACGAGGGGAAATATTGAGTGCTCTCAAGCATTTGGGTGAAAAACTCGAAACCGCTGAACTTGAGTTGCTTGAAAGATTGTCAATAGATGGCATGGTTGACGCGAATTTTGTGCCTGTCACAGACAGCTCGAAAAAGGGAGAAATTGCTTTGGCCATCGCCAGCGAAGAGGTCAGAGCTACGCAGGATACTTAAAAATAAAACGAAACTAATTTAACAAATTTTAAAAAATCATATCTACGTTTATAATGTTTTATAGATTAGTACAATTTAATTATTCAAAGATAGATTTTAAAACTTCTGTCTTGAGGCCGTTTCGTTGTTTAGAATTTGCTTGCTGTATTTTTTCAGGATATAATAAATTTGAAGAACTCGAGTTCTTTTTCTCAAATTTTCTACACATTTTTTTTAAGCTATGAAAAATATGATGAACAACTTAGGAAAAGTTTTCACGACGTCTCAATAATTAGTTGACCGATTGAGTTTGAATGTGTTGCACTTTTTCGTAAAACTGGTTTTCAGCAATGGTTCCAGAATTGAGTCGAAACATTCGTCATTTTTTTTTTCAAATAACGCGTAGAAGGGAAAAAAGTAAACAAAAAATGAAGAACTTCATTGTCCGTCTGATTTTGGTCCAATTGCTCGTAACGCCGATGCAAAGATTGATTTTTTCGCTGTGTTTTTCGATTCCATAGAACGTTCGGAAGTCTTTGTGCGCACAGTTTTACTGAATCAGACAAAACTGTGGGATGAAATTTATGAATTTTCGTGTTTCAACAATTTGTTTGCGTTTTCACACGAGCTATAAAATTTTAAGCTAAGTTTATGTAGAAAATCACCACTGGAAACAAAATTCTAGACCCTGAGGCCTCAAAGGAGAACGAGCTTGTTAAATCAAACGTATTAGAAAAAATGCTACGAATTCGTATCGAATTCAAGCGAATTATGAATGAATGTTTCGAATTTACATGCCGGTTTGTTGCTTGAATGAATATTTTCGTCTAACTATGAATAATTATCCGCTATTTCAATTATTAATCTTTCGTTTCCTGAAAATATGTATCGCCTATTTTTCATTTTCCCGCATTTGTTTTAAATGAAATTTTACCTTCCCTCTTCAACGACGAACAAACATTTGGAATCATTTTGAGATTTGAAAATCACCCCCGCAGAGTGAAAATTCGATTTTTGAGGTCGAAGAAATAAGCATTTTAAGAACCGCGTTGAAAATAATCGACCGGCTGAAAAGTTAAGGAGACTCGATCGTGTCTCATGCGCTCGATAAACACCAAGTTCAATTGTTAAACTTTCGTATGAATCTTTTTAACAATCATACTCAACTGTGAGTAAAATTTGAGGAAGTTTGACCGTTTAGAAACCGAGTTATCAGTTGTAAAATATCGCCTTTTTTCGCAACTTCCCATAAGACCTCGTGTTAGAGTTCTGCGATTTTAAACACTGAATATCTCGATTACCAGACGGTAAAACATTCTTAATTTTTTTCCATATTATAATACTACACTCAAGAAGATTCGCGCAAAATTTCAAAAAAATATCTTTGAAAAATTGTATCTAATCATTTTTCCGTTACTTTGTATATACTATTATGATTGTGGCGATAGAACCTCGTTAATAATTAACATTGTCGAAAAACTATACAATTCAATCTGTTGCTTATTAATTGGCTAAAATTCCACTGATTGTTGTTAGGTTCTCTGGGTTCGTGTCGAACCTGTTTTGGAAATGAACGAAACTCCGTCACCCAGTGTATATTTATATTTGATTTTTTCATGTACAAATGTAACAGCCAACACATTTGAAAAAGGAAAGGGGAAAACATGGGGAAAAATGGAAAGTTGGAGCGTAACGTAAACAAAGTTGTTTGTGATCTGTATATCTGTGAAAAATTGGAGGATATACTGCGTAACCGAGAGGCCATTAATAATCGGAAATATCCAAAATAGAATTTTAATAACATTTCAAAAGTTCTTTTCTCAGATTCCTCATGCAACGAAACATCAAATTATTTTGATGCTTTCGTTCAAGGCTAAAATTCTTTGCACTTCACAAATTATGCTTCACCGGAATAAAAAAACAACAGTGATTACATTTGAAAGATCTAAGATTGTCGATTTGAATGTGTAGTAAAGAGAAAAAACATTTCATCCAATTTCTATGAATCTTACATATTACGTGTTAGTTTATACACTCGACGAGTATATTCAACTTTATTATACCTTGCTCCCTGTATAATTTTCAATCAACGCGATACACATATTCGAACTACGAGTGACGATTATTTGAGCAAGGCACGGCGTGTGCGATGATCCCTCAAATTTCATGCAATTGCTTTTACACAGCCTATTTTTTTCTTATTTTTTCATAATAATAATTATTATTGTTTTTATTAGTGTTTTATTCGCTCTCGTCTCACTTTCTTCGAGGCATTGCCATTTTTATATATATTTATAACCTATGTAAATGTATACATCTATAATTCACCATTTGCAGCAATCTTGTAACTATTCATATTCCTAAAAGTGTAGTGAGTGGAAATACATTGTGGTCAAAAAGGTTTTAGGACATTCCATGAATTTGTGGCATTACTTAACTTTAGATTTTTCAATATCGATATTCAAACGGGCATAAAAGAGGGTACGACATTTTAGATAAATGCATTGCACGAACAGAGTCGTCTGATATGACCACAACCGTGAATAACGCGATTTCATATTATGAATTTACAAGCTCTAAAAAATATGTCCAATAATTAATGTTTTTTTTTTCTCCTGGAATGCCTTTCAACAGATTCTCATTGATCGAGATATAATTCAAGTTAAAAAGAAAAAAGTCTTCTCGAGATCGTATAAATGATTGCAATTTTGT
Source organism: Campoletis sonorensis (assembly GCA_013761285.1). Lineage (NCBI taxonomy): Eukaryota > Metazoa > Arthropoda > Insecta > Hymenoptera > Ichneumonidae > Campoletis > Campoletis sonorensis. The sequence continues at coordinate 112,469 of JACEOJ010000121.1, forward strand.
AGAAATCAATCAATCCTCAAACACTAAACTGCGTCGCCGGAGGTGATAATAAAATTTGATTTTTCGACGATTAGAAAATTATTCTTTTCAATTTCGTTAAACATCAATAGGTGAATAATAATAATAATAATCGTATATCTTTCTTAGAGTCGAACGTATCAATGGGAATAAACGTGCAACAATGGACAAATTTTATTAGACGATATCAGCAAAACACTAAAGTAACAACTTGTTGGAAATGTTGTGTTTAAAGATTAGATGATCTTCTTCTAAACCGTAATTTGTCCATTTTCAACAACGTTCACTTCACATCAAAGACTCCAAACAACTGACACTATTCATTCATAAAGTTTTTACAATTGTAAGTCGCAATCTCCAATTTTCATTAATTATTAGAAGGCCTTTAAAATTCTTGAAAAAATATATACGAGAAATATTTGTTATCAGTGCGAAAGAAATGAAAGCCCTAAAAAAAAGTCAATTTAATATTTTTGGTTCTCTTACATCATGTTCTAAGGAAATTGAACGATTACGGAATATGATGAAGACGTCATTATTTATGAGTCAATTATTATATTGATATATTATCAATAATACGGATATATTTATATATTTTCTCAAATTTGTTATCTTCGTTCATCTAATATAATTCGCTTCGCGTTTTTATTTATTTATTTTAAAGTGCACTGTTTCCGAAACGTCATTAATCTTTCGTCGAAGTAAAATATTCTTCCCGTTATTGTAATATGCTTGTTTGTGTGTTTACTTTTTAAACGCCATATTCGTACGAATAAACATGGTGAACAAGTATTGATATTTGACGCTCATTCTTTTTTTCGATACCGCCCAAATCATCGTATAACAATTGATACGCGTCCATTGTACAATATTCAATATTTATATTTATATATATTACGGTGTTATTACCGACCATTCTGATATCTGGTCTCTTTCTTTTTCTCTTAATTTCCCTCTTTTTCTCTCTCTTTACGATTCCGAAGCCCATTTGCGAGCTTTTTTGCATGATATTTTGTTCAGCATTTTCTCACACGATTTTCGTGTGTTAGAATTTCGTCTTATCGTTTGCGTCTACAAACGCGTTTGTGCTCACGCTGCCAATGAACTTGTTGACAATCGGTACTGCAATAAGCCGTGTTCCAACAGCAGTGGTAAATCGCTTCGGTCTCGCAATTATAACACTGTGGTAACGATAATAAAATATCAAAAACTGTGATAATTATCGACAATAACAATTAATATTTACCCATTGTTTTTTCTTTATTTCCGATATGACTTGTTGATGCTTATCCGTCAGCTGTCGCATCTCTTTGGCATGTTCAGCCTGCAGTCTCTCGAGCTCACGACACTTGTCCAACTCAAGCTCTCGTCGAAGCTTTTCCAAAGCAGTTGTCGTCGGTTGATCCGAAGTTCGTCGTTCTCTCTTTATCTTGCCAAAAAAAAATGTCCATCAAGTGTTTTTCACGTATAACACTATTTTTTGAATCATATCGAAATTTTCGTGCAATTATTTCGAAAATGGACTTTCCCAGAAAACAGTTATAAGTCCGTTTTTTTCATGTTCACTAAGATTTCTTGTGTATCTTTGATAATAAACCATTCAAATTGCTTTCTTGTGTAATTTTAAAAAGAAAAATAATCGATTCCATCGAACGGTGCTCACCTTGGCTGGTACAACTTCCGGTTGTATTTGTTCAGTTTGCACAAGCACACATTTCGATCTTGGCTCCTGACAGCTGGAAGTTACCATATCTTCTTGAGAACCCTCTTTTTTTAATCCCTCCGGACAAGTGCTCGATATTTCGCGGGCTGGTTCGTCCTCCGCAACCGGAAGATGAGGCACTTGTCTCTCTTCACTCGTCTCACGACTCTCGCTGGTTTCTCCCGTCTCTTTTTTCCCCGTGACGCTTGGTTCCTGTGAAGACTGCATTTCCGTAATTCCGTCGGAACTAAGACGTTCGACTTTTACCCTTAAATCCTTAAAGACAGCCTTGATTGGACTCTTTGAACCGTTCGACGTTGTTGCTGGATTCGACGATTCGACGTTCCGGATTTTCGCAGGTCTGGGTCCATCCTGGTCTTCGAGATCACGGGACGCCAATTTTCCTTTACCCAATTTTTGTAACAAATTCTGATGATGTTTCAATTCCTCGAAAGCACGATTCCAAGCGGTCGAACGTTTGATCTACGGAAAAAAAACGAAAAACATTATTTTCCCATCACCTGGCAGCAAATGATCGTTCAAATATCTGAAAATACAAACATGCGGAAGATGAAAATTCATAAGAGAAAGAATATTCGTGGAAATTAGTGAATTTTTTGAAAAACTCTTTTTCAGCCTCGTACCTTCATTTCTTTCCACTTTCCTTTGTCCGATGGCTAGACAACAATCGTCAAGTGTGCGTGAAATGGTTCGTGACTTTGTGTGATTAAAAGACAATCTTGGAAAATGCAAACATTTCACCAAACGCAAGACATTTTTCGGTGACGTGGTATGTAAAAGCAAAGAAGAAAAAAAACGTGAATAAAAAGTGCTGTTGTTTTGGTTTTGTACCTGCAAACTTTGGAGACTCGCAGTGATTGGACGAATGAAAACTTTTTCGATGTTCGCCCTCATATGATGACCACCGAAAAATCTAACGTCGTACGTTTCCTCGGTCAATTGCATCACTTTTGCCGGCCAATAAGGATATCCCTTTTGTTTTGCATACACAAGTTGATGTGGAGGATCGCAAGGTATGCAGAACCACATTTTTTCCGATTTCTCATTTGATATTCTATAACAATCGGCGCAACGACGAATTTCTTTGATGTCGTAACAGCAGTCTTGATACATCGTCGATGCCATATCCCCTACTACGCTTTTTTCTGCAAAATAACGACAATTTTATAGTTTCATTCGTAAATTGCCGAAAAAACTTTTCTCCTACGTATGTTAAACACATAATTCATAATTTTCTAATGAATTCCAATGATTCCAACAAATTTGAAGAGAACGGGCCCGGCATACCGCGGGGCAATAGAATAGGCGGTAAAGGACGTCGCAACCGGGACTTCTCGAAACGTCGTGATAACTGAACGCTCAGTGAAAGCGGACGCTCGACATGCACTCACAGTTCGGCATACTATTCTATTCTACACTCGACAAAATAAGAAATCTTTTGTTTCAAAACAATTCAGTCCATTGAGATTTTTCTCTGCATTTATTCTATGGTACAAATTCTTCAAACATTTCGTCCTAGATGCTTTTGTTTATCATTAAATTATTATTTTGAAGGAATACTACTTTTCATTTGAATAAAAAAGTTACGAAAAATTGTTGACAGTCATATTGGGTTGAAGAAAAATGTGAAAAAACCAAAATTTGATTAACCGATTGAACGCTTAGCCAATTATAGAGTGGAAATAATCAATATAATTACCGCCATGATAGATCATAATATTATGATGGATATTGTGCGCATCAGCTTGAAATTCTGCAAGATTCTTGTACTCGTCGCGGGACGTTTTGGCCTCCATTATAGCGAGATCCATATGATTTTTTATTAGAATTCCAGGGCGCCATGCATCCTCTCCTTCGCTTATCCACGTCGGACCTGACAAGCCACCGGCTGGTGTTTCGACTGTTTTGCTGTCCGATATTATTGTTCTGTTTGTGATTTCCGGTGGTAATTTTGCTTTCAAGTGACCACAAGTGAAACTTAATATGTGATTCAAGTCTGACACGTCGGTGAACGAGTCCTCATTTATTTTCTGTAAATAAATAAAGTCCCATTCAAATTGAACTGTAAAAATAATAATAATGAGAAGAATCTTCCAAAAATCTCAAGACTACACCATTTAACGTAATGGCTTATTCGTTCAATTGTTATTATTCAATTTTGATATAATTTGTTTGAAAATTTAATAATCGAACCTCGCAAAATTCGCATAATTTCTTCTCCTCGTTAGTTGGAACATGACATTCTTTGTGATATACTCTATGACATTGTGTGCAACATTCGACGAGACCGGCACGTTGACATTTGAAGCAGTACCAATCGTGAGAGTCGTCATCCTCGAGTTCGGTTGGTAATCGAAGAGTCTCGTTATCCACTCCACTTTTATTTTGTACCTTCTTCAAAAATACCAGTTTATCTTCGAGTGCACGATTCAACTCTTCTTGTGCCGATTGTTCAGTAATACCGTAAACACGCGCTAAATGACGTATTATACGATCCTTCGTGGGTATGCTTCTCTGATGTACGGTTATCTTTATGGCGTCCCATATTCTTTGCGTTATCACCGGATCCGTTCGACGGCGAATCGACATTATTATCCAACAATTAATACGAATGTCTGTAACAAAAGATTAAAAGTTATGCTTAAGTTAAGTTATGCCAATAAAACATTAATGAACGGTAGACAAATATTTGGGATTCGAAGGGGGAATTGAGACGAAGGTATTGCATTGTGATGATTTTTTATCTTTTTTTTTTACAGTCGATATAGTGCAATCGCTCGTATTGACAATGAGTGATTTTTTCATTGTTTTTGGTTTTTGAATAAATTAATCAATGATCAAGTTCAATGACGTGTGGAAATGAGAATAACAATGAAATCTGGATTTTTATTAAAATATTTAGTAGAGAAAATTTGGACGAGTATTTTTTGAATAAAAGATAGGAAAATTAATGAGATAGACATTAAAAGATTTGAAGGGCCATCAGCATCTGTTTCATTTGTCTACTTCTATATCACGCTCACGAATATTATTTCAATGCTCGGATAGTACTACCCTCATGCATAGAAACTTTACAGTTAAACTCGAGATTCGAACGACACAAAGCCCACATGTGTCTGCGAATGAGTAATACCCACATATTGATGTTTTGTGCATTTTTTTTTTACAGAAGAATAATTCGTAAGTTTGTCGAATATTTCACATTAGTTTGCTCTTGTTTTTCTGCGCGTGTGGAGGCGAATAATAAAAAGTATATTTTGTCTGAATAAAATGCATTCGGCGATTTTGGGAACAGCAGGATATACTCTGCTTGTATCTAGTTTCGTTTCTCTCTTTTACGTGCTTCGTAAAAAGGTCAAAAATTTCACAATCTCATCTCTTCACACGTTTGCCATCTCGGATATCTTGAGCAGTCTCATTACCGGTGTTTTATTAATTTTTAATCAGTATTTGACGATCGGTGGCCCAACTAAACACGAAAATTTCAATCCTGCCTCGTTAAATCGAACGTACGCGGATTTTTTTGGTGAAACGAAGAGCTACAGTCAATTCGATGAACATATCGACGTATTTGTTGGAGGGAATGAAACTACGAGTGCTTGTCAATTTCGTGATGTCGTAGCCCACTACGCAATGTTTACATTCCCATTTGTCAATGCTTTCGTGTCTCTGTTGAGTTTTTCGGCACGTACGTGCATCGACCTCGACCACGTTGTTGGAGAATGTGGAAAATTAGTCGAAACAAGAAGAAAGACCGATGGCACTAATTTTCGAAAATACAAAAACGAAAAATTGATGACCGGCCTTGGATTAGCTGGTCAATGGATTGTACCAATTTTATTAACCGCTGTGTTCAATTTTGCTGGAGTTGAGAATTTGGAAAATTTGGAAAGTTCTCGAGATATGGGCTGTGTTTATGGCATGAATTTTCCATTCGATAACTGTTACGCAAAGGGCAATAGTGATGGAAAATATTTAAACAAAAGTGCGTACGCTGTTCCATCCTCTAATAATTACCTCGCTGCAATCGATTCGTCGCAGTTGTTGGCAAACGATTCAAGCGAGATGGAGGAAAAATTCGGTGAAATAGTTTCCAAAATTTACGATATTGTAGAATCAGCCATGAATCACAGCGAAACTGAACAAATCAAATTGACAACTTTTTACCAAAGTAATCACTTGGCTAACATCACGAAATTTATGGAAAATAAGGAACAGGACATCGTTCATGACGATTTAAAACTCCTCAATCAAACAGAGAGTCCCAACGATGAAGTTCTTTATGCTTCGGATGTAATTGACAATGAGAAAATGGCTGAGAATCAAACTGCGGGAAATGATAAAGAAGTTCATCACGATGAGAAACTAGAAAATGTGAATCCTACCGAATTTCCTTCAGATGAACAACCAACCACATTGGAAATCCTAAACGAAGAGTTTAATGTGGAAGCGGAGTTGGAATTATTTGAAAGTCTTTTGACAAATTCGACGGAAACTCTCAGCGAGGAAAAAACACCAGAAGCGGATAATGAGCAATGGGAAAAAATTCATGATTCTTCGAAAAGTGTTTCAGTGTCCGAAGAGAGCTTAAAGTTGAAAAATGTGGAAACAGGAACAGAAAAAGGGTCTGAAAGTCCAGGGGAAGAAGAACCTTCGGAAGCAGAAGTTTTGGTTCAAACAGACACCGAAATTTATGCAGACATAGTGAAGAAGATTCAAGCGGTCACAACACAGTTGCGAGGCCGGAAAGGTGTTGAGTTCCTGAAAAAAAAAAACGCACGCGGTAGATCACAAAAGTATTTGAATGGAAATGTAATTGACACTGTGAACGAAAATCTGCATGAAATGCCTGCATGCATGAAAAATCAATGTTTTGTATCAACAAGTTTTCTCAAAATTCATCTACTCGTTCTCGTTTTTCTTGTCTACTTCGTGCCAATTTTTACTTCAGCTATTTTACAAACACGTGCAAAATACGCGTGTCGCAATATCAGAGAGAAATTGGCGGCTGAGGAAGCTAATAAAAAAACAAATGCTGATCATGAATTTCTGGAAATTTCTAAAAGCAAAAGTATGCAAAATGAAGCAGGGACATCGGGCTGGTTCCCGCCGGAAATAAAATACGACAACAGTTTTTCTAGTACAAGTTTTGAGGATCTTGTTGTTCCAGAAAAATCTGAGACGACAGACAAACTTGAACGAGACGAAAAGGTTAACAAAGATTCATCCATCAATATTGTAGATCAACGTGCCAAAGATGATAGGAAAACTCTAGAAAATATGAAGAAAGATGTGTCCGGGATAGAAAAACTGTTGGAACTTTTTCAAACTTGTTTCCTTGTTGCGGTTCTCTCTTGGACTCCGATATTTATTGAGCTTTTGACCAAAGTATTTTTGTGCATGAGCACCGTAGAATGGCTTTTTGATGTTTCGTTCCTTGGTGCTCTTTTGTTTGGGATAGCTCGAAATATTCTCAATCTTCGTATGATCCGTGTGCACGAAGTCATTCGCAATGATTGCATCAAAGACAATAGTGTTTTCCCTAGTTCGTGAACACGGAAGAAAAAGTGGATGATAATGTTGAATGGATATTATTTATGGAAAAAAAATGCCAAGTTAATGATTTTTACAATCTTAACTGAAGGAACTGTACTTTTCTGAATATTTATATTAGCCTTAAAGAAGAAGCTTTTCCATCATTGCGTTATTTAATTCTCTGTTATAAATTTGAACTTGATTCAACTTCGAGATTTCTGTTTAAAAAAACCATGCCCAAGGCCCGGATTTTGGTTTATCCTTATTTTGCTGGAAAACATTATGATCATGCGTCACTGACTTTTTTTGAAATGCAAAAAAACTCCTTGCAGTCGTCGCCGATTTTTTTTGTAACAAATACACTGAAAACTCATTTTTTTCGATGGGATTGAAATTCGTTTTTTTTTTTTCTTTCGTACGAGATTTCCCATATCGAGAATTTGTCTGGAGAAGTAAAGGACAGTCAGGGATTATGGATTAATGAACGGTTCTGAAATAGTGACGTAATCGATTCTAAGCTTGATAACGCAACCGTGAACGTGAAAATATAGGATGTTGAAATGAAAAAAAATTCTAATTACTCGTCAATTGATATAGACGAAGAATTTATTAACCTGGCAACGAGAAACTCGAAATCGATCCTTGAGCTTTGAACCGGAGAGCTTGCGATAGAATAATTTTATCGTACGCTACCAAGGAAAAAAAAGGATCCAATATTCAACGATAAAATGTTAGCGAGTATACCGGGTCGAAGCCGAGGTAAAGAGGAGGAGAGGAGGTAATGTGTGTAATAAAGCGAGAAAATGCATACCAAAACAAAGTGAAAATTGGTTGGGGGGAAGCCTTTTCGTTGGGCGACTCTCTTGTTTATTGACGTATCACTTGTTATCGCTCGAATCTTCCGGCAAAATGTCAGTCCATATCTTGTATCACGATTGAATTAAAACGCGTACATACGATATTTTTTTTTATTTCTATCAATTTTCACGATACCCGCCTATGGGGTGATATGAGACGTGCGATCGTGCGAAGAGGCTCACGTCACCGATGCGGGCGCTCTACGTAACCTCAATGGTGCGCACGCAATAAATTTTTCGTACGAATTCGAATGACTTTTTCCGCCACTGCGTTTCGAAATTTACATTGAACAATAGACAGCAACTGTAAAAATCCGTTTATGGACAATTGGCAGAAGGTTGATTAAATAAATATATTCCCTAAAAGTATTTGATTAATTACTTTATTAAGTTTTAATTATTACAAAGATGTATTCAATTTGTAACCCGCCAATTTGCATGTGTGAATTTCCCACCAGTCACACAGGAGGGCGCCACGCTCCGGTCTCAAAATGCAATTCATAATTTACATTCCTACATGCATGTAACCCATGATAATTTCAGTAATTAATAAACTAATTGAAAAACTGTATAACCTTTGTTTCAACCTTATGTTTTCTTCAAGACTCAAGATATTGGGTACATCGAGAAGAGAAAACGATGAAAATATAGAACCGCGAAAAAATGGATCCTTTACCATAACGCATGCGCCTGATATTACGTCACGAGTCATGCATACCGAGCTGCATACATAGATGCCAATACTATTGCAATGCAGTTGATGCAGTTTATTAGAGAAATGTCAGGTGTTTCGTAGTGCCGGGCGATAACCGTGTTTGTTTCTATAAACTAATACATAAATTTCATGTGAATCAATTCATTATCAACGTGCATATGAGGACAAGTGTAAACATTTTCTATCCCGGTTATGTGAATCAATTTTCCGTGCGCGAATCATGAGTTTTATTCATACCCACGCGAGTTAGGTTATGTTCGATGTTTAGTATCTTGTGTTTATGTACTTTTGCTCCAAAGATTTTTGTTATTGTAGAGAGTTACTTTTTTTTAACGGTGTGTTGATTGATATATTCCCTAAAGTTCCTCCTTCAAGATGCCGAAATCGCCTGAAGTAATCGGAATCGACAGCCCTACAGATGGTGAGTCATATTATGTTTATTTTTTTGAACAAATTTGACACTTGTACCAAATAAAGTGTGGCAACAGATAAATATTTTCGGTCTCACAGTTTTATGCTGACAGACTAGTCAATGAGGTTGCATAGGAACATTTCGTCGTATGTTTAATCTCTTAGGCTCAGTTCCTCCACATGCTAATAAATTTTATCTGACTCTGTGAGGGTGCAAATAAATTATGTTAATTTCAAGTTAAATTTACCTGAAGGTGGAACAACTGGGCCTTGGAGTTAACAAGGATGTTTTACAGGAATATGGACAGGAACAGTAAGGTGATGAAAGAAGTAAGTCTTAAGTGATAGACTGGACTCCTAGAAACTTGAGAGAGTACACGAATTATAAGGAATTAATCAAAATACTTGCTGTGCAGCTTAGCAAGAAAATCCAAAGGCGTAATCAAAAGACACGGTCTCGATAGAGTATCAACAACAAAATTCATTCAATTTTGCTGTTCTATGCTAAGTATTAGTGAAGATGATTTTTTTCTTCTCTTGTTATTAACCAAACGCTCAGTCAACAGTCTTTTTTTTCCTTTTCTGGGAAACTAATAGACTGTGAAAAAGGATATGGGAAATAATAGGTTTTGATTGTAGGGGCAAACAATGAAGAAAAAAAAACAAGCACCTAGACTAAAATTGTGGTTGATTTTTATTCAAAAGTCGTAAATGGTGTTGAATGTTGATTTATGTACAAAACTGAGTTTCGAGACGCGTACAAGAATTCTGTTTGGATTATAGCATCAAAAATGTAAGAATTACAAGTATTTTAGACCTTCAGTATTCAGAGTCCGCGTCAATTGTGCCGGATGCTCGAAAATCTCTGCCGATGGTGAGGAGTGTTTAGAAAAATGAAATAAAAGTAAACGTGGTTACGTCATCGTAGCCCATTCAGGAAATTCATGAAGATCGAACACGTAAACTCCCCAAGTGGAAAATGCTACAGTAGTAACAACTAGGGTTATTATGCTCGGCCCTATACCAGCGATCATGAAATCTCTGGTTTTTATGCGGGCTGCTGCAGATGCGATAGCATTCGGAGGAGTTCCAACCGGCAGATGGAAAGAGAAAGAGCAGCAAATTCCAGCAGGCAACATTAAAAACAATGGATGAATTTTGATGGCGACGCACTGAAAATAAATCGCAAAATAATTAATTTAACTGATAAAAAACATGAAATTTGCGTTATTTTAATCCGGGAAAAATTCTTCTGCAATTTTAAATCGCTTTTGATGTATATTTTTTATTTCAAAGATTAAATGGACTCTTAGCACAAAATAAACAGCTTTCATAATGAAAAATGATCGATAAAATTGTAACCATTCGAGCGATTCTATAAAAAAAGTGATAAATGCTCGAGAAGTGGACTTCGAAATTACTTTGTTTTTTTTTTTGCACAACATTGAATAAAAAATCCCGTAATAACTTACCATTTCCGCTAAAACTGGTAAAATTATATTAGCCACTGCCACATTAGCTGTCAATTCAGTGACAGACTCAGCGAATAAACATACTACAAAGAGTATAACGATGGAATTCATGAAACGAAGTCCCTGAAGAGTTTGGCCAAGTTTAACGGACAAACCCGAGGATGTGCTTCCGGCTGCTATTGCAAAGCCACCACCGAGAACAAGAATAAGACTCCAGTGCATTTTTTCATGTATTGTTTTCCAATTCATCAATGCGGGCGAGGCTTTTGACGGTCTTTTGTTCGGGTCTTTACTGAACGCATAGAGAAAATCCAATTTTGACGGAATCATAAATAACAATATTGTGAAACCAATCGCTGCTGTTGAATCTTTTACGGGACTGTAAAAAAACAAACAAAAAAAACACAAACAAATGTCATTAAAGTATAGTTACAGCAGCAATTAAATACAAAGAAAATTTCGAGAAACGATTGTTCCCTAAAAATGGTCAATCATAGAATAGAATAAAATCTCAGATCTACATTTCTTTTTCAGAATTCTTCAGCTTGTAAATGAGTTTTTCCCAAACTTTACATTCGCGAGATATAAAATTTTTCACATGATGATATTCCTTCGATTTTACCATCGAAATAGACACGAAAAGAACTAATTGATTCCCGATTGAAAATTAGCTTGAAATTACGACGTAATTTATATCCAATATTGTTTTCGTCTGAATAAAAATTTAAATAAAGCTCACAGATCGGTAAGGTAGGCTGGCCATCCAGTTATGAAACCAGGACTTCTGAAAAACCACAGCAGGAGAACCGAGACGAATAGGAAACCGACGCAAGATTCGTGCCACGTCACTGGTCCAAGTTCTTTGTATTTCTTATCGATAACATCAGCTGCAACTTTTTCTCCATGTTTACCGATATCGATGGCTTTAGCGTCTGCGCTTTTCGAACGAAAAAGTCCCATGTACATTATTTGAAGCCAAAGCCAAGTCAAAAAACCCATAATTAACATCGGTGGAACGGAATAAAGCATCCAAGCAGCGAAACTTATTCCAGGACTGTGCGTGAAACGACTGAAATAATATGATTCAATTATTTGAAAAGTTATAATTATAAGAAACATGCATTTACAGAAAATAAACCCAACGAAAATGCTACAGAAAAATGATTTCTAGACAGCGATGGGTGCGCGTTCGGTGACTGACTTTGGTGATCATTAAAGTTCAGCACCCTAGCGTAAGGTCAACACTTGGTTGGGTGATTGCTTTAGCTATTCACCGGTTGCATATCAATCGCTGAGCAGAAAGCAGTTTTCCGGAGTTTCTGATAAAGACAATCACTTGAAACTCGGTATCACCTGATACTCAACGAAGTCTCATATTCGGCATTGGAATGAAAATGGGAATGGGAGGAGGATTAGGAATAGACTTAGTACACCGGATAGGAATGTGGATAGTCATAGGAATAGGAATATGAATGGGAATAGGGATAGGAATGGAAATACGGATAGACCAAGGAATAGGGGTGGGGATATAGGTAGGACTATGAATGGGGATACGAATAGAGACAAAAATAGGGCAGAAATAGGAATAGGGGTATGAATAGGAATAGAAAAAGTGAAGCCGGGCTAGAGTGCTCTGATTCGCTCCTAAAAACACGTAGAAGCGTGTGCAGAAACAACAACAAAATAATATACAACACTTTTGTTTTTTATAAAATGTCTATACTTGCCTCTCGTAGATTCCTTTCATCGTCAAATTTGTACCGGACCCAACCATAGTACCAATTCCACCAAGACTCGATGCATAAGCAGCCGTTAGATAATAAACCATCGTGCTATTCGTTGGCCTCTTGTCACTAAAATTTCATGTTAAACAATTAAAAAAACATCAATAATTTCACGAAAAATGACGCTAGTTTGACAATATCAATAAACTGATTCGACACAAAGAATTAAAAAAATGTCTGAGTATTATTCTTGAATAAAGTGTTGTTGAAACAATTTCACCACTACTTTTTGGTATTGTTATCGTTGAAAATCAACGTATTTAATTTCTTAGAGATTTATGGAATTTTCGAAAATTTTGTTGTCTCCTTAAGCACCGGACTCTTATCGAAGAAAATTGGAGGCTGGAGTTATCATCCTTTCAAAATACATGAAAAATGTAAAGAGAATTTCTACATCGACGAAAATGTATTAAAACTTCCGATTTCGACGTTTTTTTTTCTTTTTTTACAAACGATTTGACGTAACAAAAAAACGGAAGTGTTAAGTTTTCACGTACGGTTCTTGACCTTCCTCCACCACGGAGCTTTCGTCTTTGATGTACATGTTACCGAGTCCTTGCTAAAGAATAAGAAATTGTGAAAATAATGGTGGAAAAAAAACGGAAAATATTGAAATTTTATTGAAATCATAAACAATTCCATATTCGAGGATACTTACAGCCTCGAGTTCAAGGAGCACAGTCTCCATGATTGGTATCATCATCGCCGTAGCAGCGGTGTTAGAAATCCACATCGAAATAAACATCGTTACGAAAAAAAGTCCTAAACTGAGTTTTCTATGACTGCAACCGATAAATCTTATAAAAAGAAGCGCCAGTCTCATGTGAAGTCCAGAATTTTCAATAACAACCGCTATCACAAGACTGCCGATGAACATCATCGTCGTATCGTTCATGTAACAGTCGCACGTATTACTCGTACTCAATATTCCCATCAATGGATAAAGTACGATTGGTATTAGACCCGTTATCGGTAAAGGCAACACTTCGGTCACCCAAAACATTGCCATTATTACGATTACGTACAGGCATCGGTACATCTACGAAAAAAAAGAAAAAAAAAACGTTTCAATCACATCCATGTTTCATTGATTACTGAATATTACTAAATGCTCACCACCGTGTTGTTTGCTATGAGCAAAGGAAGAAGAATAATAGGCCATAATACTATTATGAAGGTTCTCCAGTAGAGACACAAGAAATTCTTTAATAATGTAAAAAAGGGATCATCCTTGCTGGAAACACACAAAAAATTCCATATTTTAACTAAAACTTATTTTTCGTGGGAAAATTTCACAAAGCAGTAATGAATCATTTGTTTCACATCGGAGAAATACATAAACTTTAAACTTGAATCTACGAAAATAAAATTCACGTTAAGACGTAAAGAAAACGAACCGAATTGACGTTTAAACGGTTGTTTCTGCGTGCTTCTATAAATTTCTCGAATTCATGTGAGTTTTTGGACAGCTGGTGCGGTTGCACGTCAATTAAATATTCAACGAGCCTCTTCTCTCGATCATTTTGTGATATATTCACTAAGATGTGCACAGAATAACGTTATCTTATTTTGTGTGTAAGGAAATGATATAAATACAAACCGTTTGAAATTATTGCTCTCGACTTTGAGCCGAACATCCTCGATCTTTTTCTCCATATTCCGGGGCTCACTTGTCATTAATTATCTTTTCGAGTGCACGTTGATAGAGAGATATTTTTCCTGAAAAATAAAAAAAAAGTCAAGTTCAACGTCAGAGCTTGACGATCGTGTTTTTCACGATGTATTCAAACACCCTGCTTTTATATACGTGCATAATATTTCCGTCACATGTAACTCATGGTCATGTCATTTGATGCACAAATGGTTGTAACTGAGTTGAATTGACGTTATGGCTTGAGGCCATTAAATACGGACATAGAAGTGAACAGTGGAGTAACGAATGATCGTTTTAACTCAAGATTGCTCAGGTCGTGGTACAATCGTGTCACTCGTTAATTGACCAATTTTCAATTCGTTATTATTAATTGATAAAATAGCAAATACTTTTCATTCAATAAGAATATATTAATCAAGGATTCTTTGGAATTTTCCCTGCGAAATATCTCAACAAATAGTCCGACTATTTGTTACGTCATAACCGCTGAAAACATTCAAAATACCATCAACATTTATGACGAAAGATCTAAGAATAAAGCCTGTATGTGAAAAATGTGATAGCACATCTTTGATATTGAGTTACCGAAGAATTTTGCAAACTTTTGTTTATTACTCTAAGTGGACTGATCAAATGGTTCTGGCGCAATATGACATTCGATGACGATACGTACGCCGTGATCGTTTGTTGAACTACAGTTCAAACAAAATAAACACAGTGTGTTCACAATGGGGGAAAAAATTATAGAAAAATAAGTATCAATTTCGAAGGTCATATCCAATTTTTTTATTTTAAATATCAAACAATTTTCAACGTTTTTTTTTTAATGGGCAGCAAAGAAGTAAACAGCTTTTATTTTGAGGAAACATTCTATATACTGAATCAAAAACTATGAGGAAGTTATTTACAAGGTGGAATCTTGTTATTCAAACATTTGTGACTTTTTGTCATTTTTCCTTGGCCCATATGTCATTCTGGCAATAAAAAAACAAACGGTCGTTACATTTACTAAATCATTGATCGATTTGGGAACGCAATCGTGCCTGACGAAATGTTTAATTTCGTAGACCTAAGTCGACCGAATAATGGCCCATTCGTTCGATAATCTGTAACTGATAGAAAGCCATTTCATTTGGTTCGAAGCGGTTCATGTACGTCGTTTCATAGTCCCTAAAGTTAAGAATATGTATATTTATTTTGCATGCGTTTACATTCGTATGGAAGTTTCCTTCGAACCAATTTTTGCATTTATCAAGTTCGGAAATTTTATGCAAATAATAACAATAACAACAATTGAGAATTTGAGGAAACTAATTACGACGAACTCCAACTGAGTTTTGAAATTTTTATTTTTACATTTCTGTACCTTAAGCGGACATAAATACCGAGCAAGTTCAGAAAAAACGATTTCAAATTTCCACGTCTCCCCAGATTTCGATATATCAAAAGTATTTCGTGCAAAACTTCAAATAAAAGTTCAAAAATATTACAAACTCAGAGCTCATGAAAACATTGATATTTTTCGTGGTTTTTTAAATCCAGAACATTCTCAAACTGATGCTATGTTGAGAGCCAATGAACCGTTCAAATTAAAGTTTTTTATCATCATTGTATAACGTAATTATCTATCGTTCGTGACATTTTTTTTTACGATTCTTAGCTTTTTTTATTTCAGGCAAAAAACAAATGATTTTTTGCTATCGACACACCTAATCCCAGGGCCCGGCAATTCCTATCTGTTTTAATTTTTAATTCAATTTCTTTAAACACGATGGATTTTTGGGAAGATTCATTGATGAAAATCTGCAAAGAAATTTCCGTCGCAACACTACCTCAGAACTTTGTTAATTAGCAACAAATCCAAATACTTTTTTTTCACAATTAAAAAATCGTACATTTGTAACTACGAAAAAAATCCTTCACCTTTTTGTTCTGAAGTGCACAGGGAATTGAAAAAAGCAATGAATTTCGTCATCGATCAATCTCAAACAAAAAGTTTCCATTAGAAATGTTTGCGAGGCATTGCCCGGCCAATATAACTAAAATAACCTTGCGATGACAGTCATATTAATTTTGAAGAATGTGAAATAAATGATTTCTCAAAAATTCAATAACGGTGTCCGTTGAACAATGTTTGAAAATCATGATATCGATATTAGTCGTTATCACATCGTAAGATGAGAGTATCTGCAAAAAATTGAAGACTTGCACTTTACGTGAATTTCCTCTGTTCTATTTCACTACATAGCCCAGAAACCCCGATATTTACAATAGTTTTATTTTTATTTTTCCCCCACGAAATTGTTTTTGCTCTCGTTGTTTATCTTTTAATCTTCGGGAGTCAAAAGTCTTCTCAGGATTCTCAAGAATCATTGTCGTCAAATTGACAAGATTTTATGATAGTATCGTTAAAGAAACGTAGACGTGTGTCATGGAGACAAACCGTAACCCCGTTAATGCATATCTCACTTGCACCACTTAACCCCACATTTAACGAATCAATGGACTCCGCGCTGAATCTGTTCTAATATCGTCACATATTTTTAATTAAACGACTTTTTAATTCTCGATATTGTATTACTAACATATAATAAACAATACACAAACAAATGGATCAATTGATACAACGAGACGGATTATAACAATGAATTAACATTTTATTAGAAGTGGAGCTGCCTACACGGAGTTAAAATATATGTAAAAACATACTTTTCGATATATTAAAATTCTTTCAAAAATATATTTTATATATGTTATAAAGATTGAAAATATATTTCTTCTATTAACAGTAATAATATTGATAATATTAATTATAAATATATTTCTATAATTTCCATAGATCTTGAAAATATATTTTATATATCATATAAATATAATAGATATGTGCAATATAATCGAGAAAAGCCTTAACAATATATTGAAAGTATTTTATTGAAAATATATCATGGAAATTTCCAAAAATATGATTGACGTATTGAACTTTCTGAACAATATATATATTTTATATGTTATATATATTTTTCCGTATATTTTAAATATACTTACTTTCCACGTAGCTGCCCAGTGAAACATTTATACA
The DNA here is from genome assembly GCA_013761285.1 of Campoletis sonorensis. NCBI lineage: Eukaryota > Metazoa > Arthropoda > Insecta > Hymenoptera > Ichneumonidae > Campoletis > Campoletis sonorensis. The sequence continues at coordinate 129,717 of JACEOJ010000121.1, forward strand.
CTATTTGTTTACACACGTCTCAAACATATAGTCAAAGTTCCGAAAACAAGTTCCGACTGATGTGAATAACATCCATCACTTGTGCTTTATCTTTATTTTTGTTGAACATGTTATGAATAAAAAATCGAATTTTCAATTTCCTTTCCAACATTGAAAATTCACCGGTGATTAACAAACGTATATTAATCCAAAACGTGAATTCGCAATTTGGAAACAATTCAAACAAAAAGAAAATGAGCGTCGGTTGAGGTTACAATTTTCAATAACCAAAAATTTACAGGGATTTCCGTGGACTGATAAGAAAAAATGGATAAATTTTGTAATCTTTGATATTTGCGTGAATACTTCGGGATGAAGTATACTTATTTTGTCAGTACTTAGTAAAATTTTATAAATTTTCGAAGAACCTGTGCGGCCTGAAATAAAAGTCTGATCATAATCGATGTTAAAATTAGATTTGTAGTCGTAAAATCGAAAAAAATGTATTAACCTGCCATACAAATGCGATAAACCATGTCTCATAGCAAATTTATAGTCATTCATTTGCTTCCTTCTTATCGATATACTAATTCATTTAATAAAATAGGAACCAAGTGGTCGAGACTAAAAAAGTGTCTTCATGATTTTTTTTAATTCACTGTTCTTTCGCGTTATGAGTGATGACATTAAAGTTAATTTTTTCATTGAAAATCATTCATGAAATATAGATTCGAATGATAGTTAATAGTTTTTTCATTTTTTTCTATCTGTTGTTTATAATTGATAACCAAATAGAATAAAATTGCACTTTTGATAAGATACAAATATTAAAACGTCAACACTTTGAGAGTTCTATTGCAACCGTCAATAAAGAACGCTGCAGGTAATGTTGATTTCTTTTATTCAAACGAAGACGTCAATTCAATAATGACGCAGCTTTTATATTGTTAGATCGGAAACGACATTCCCCACTCACTTTTGTCAGTGGACTCGAGAGCGCATTGAACTGTTAAAATTTAAATAAAAAATAATAATACAGTTGTACGTAATTAAACACAAATATTACCGTGTGTTTAATAATTCTTGTAATTTATGTGGAATTAATAATAATAAAGAAGTTGATCGTAATCATTCATTAAAAAATTTGCTCAGCCTTTCCACGACCAATTTCGAGGTTTTTTTCAACTAAATTTTGAGCAGGTTGTGAATATACTAGTGGAAGCAATAATAGTCAAAGTAATCTTAGATCCATGTTTGTGCATTATTTTTTCTTGAACACCTGTGCAAACAAAATATTCGACATTACCATCGAGTTCGTCGACCAAATTTTACTTTACACTCTGAAAGCCTAAGAGTATTCTGAAAGTTAATATTTCGTATTCATTCATGAAAAAAAAGCTCCGATAAAAATCGATACTTTGTTTAAAAAAAAAACAAAATATAATCGAAGTGATCGAGTATCGACGTATTTATCAAAAGAATCTTCGGGTTGTCTTTCATATTTTTTGAAAATATGAGTTGAGTTAATATGAAAATATGAATTCCATTGCTTCCGATGAATTTTCACGTCTTTATGGACTTTATTACAGATGAAAAGAAAATGTTAATTCCGTTCGTGACGGTTCTAGGCTCAGCTTCAATTTGAAAAAAAAAAATACATTGTGCAGTAGCTATATCGTTGAAAAAAAGTATCAGGAGACGTGCTACAGGTGCTTGTACCGTTACGATAATCATCGCCAAAAATTTGGCCACCCTGTGCTTTGGCCACGGTGGGTCACTGGACCAGAATGCATTTCACTCTGAAAAATATATTTCTGAGCATTCCACATATGTGTGCCACGGATTGAAAAAACTTTTGTCTCATACTAACATGTAATTCGAAAAGTTCTTTAAAATATTGTAAAATTTGATGCTTGCAATCCATTCTTACAGAATTTAAGGCAAAATAAAATGCATTGTTGATTCATCCGAATCTAGGTACGAAACTAATTCATTGAAATGTCAAAATCGTTAATGGATTTTCTGATTCTAAAATGGCATGGAAATCTATCTCAATCGAATCTCTTTTTTGAATATAATTATGTCAAACCACTGGTCACATTTTCAGCAGAGTTTTTGTTTGATACTGAACGCAATTACTTCGCTTTTCAAATGAAATTAATTTTACTCATCATTACTCACGGTATAAAAGTAAATTACACTTAAATCTTAACACCACTTATTTGAATTTATTCATAATTATTTAATCGAAATCATATTTCGTCAACCCGAACAACTCTTAGATCACTCAAAAAGCACTTATGAAAAAAATCGATGTTTTATAATGCAGTTACACTTTTCGTGTGAAATGTATTTTACCGGTACTTTGAAAAAGTTTTTTTTGAACCCCATGGTCAAATGTCGGAGACGTTTTTATCACCCCGATGCAATTAGATTAATTGAAAAAAAGTTCTAACCTATTTATAATTACGGACACTAATTTTTGACATACCAATTATTTTGATTTATTTATATATTTATATTTGATGAAACTGCAACAATTGTGAGTCTGGCGTGATCACCCACGACGAAGATCTAACGATCTCGTGTGTCAACCGCCGTCCGCAGACTGACGAAACTTGAACGAGTTTTGAGTCCCATATTTTCTTGCGATACTTCAGCGAAGTTGTGACCCTCCCCACCAACCTCAAAACCTTTCAATTCAATTGTACAATACACCCGTATGCTTCGGTTTTATCTTCATTTTCACCATCGTTTTTCAATTACCAATTGTTGTTATTTTTTAAGAATAATAATAATGATGCAATACCTAGAGACAGATTTAACAACATTTATCACGCATTCCGGGTCAATTCTGCCTAATTCGAATAAACATAATCACTTCTTCACAGTCGCAACAATTTCCTACAATATCACTGCCTCCAAAGAATTGCTTTTTTGGCATTTTTTCAAATCGTTGATAATACCGTCGGTCAGTCTTTAAGTTCCTACCAAAAAATAGTCATTGTTGATGTGTCTCGATATTGTTTGTATCAAAAATCTATTTTTCTTCACATAACTATCTAACGAATTATCTTTTTGTTTTGTTTTTGTAAAACCATGATTTATTTGAAATTAATGCGAAATAACCCTTTGACTCTGAGTGACACACATATGGGCGGAAAAAAGTTTGTGCCACTTTTGCGTCATGTGTGCTGGTTATTCGATAAGAGAAAAATCTATGGATATTCTTATTTTATTTTACACAAAAGCGACGCGAGAGTCTTATGTTTGGCATATTGCTGAGGGCATTATTAAAAAATAGAAATAACAAATAAAAAACTTTCTTTTTAAAGTGCGTTTTGACTGGAACTCCGATATGGAGGACATATACGGGCTCATCAAGCTCTTCAAAATTTCGAGGAATGAGACTAACAATGAAAAAATAAAGTCAAATTTGAAGGAATAACGGCTGTCGCTGCAAACGTTATCCTCGTAGTTGGACATTGACTGCAGCTGCAATTCATGTGGAATTTTGTATATACAGCGCACTACGAGTTTCCTTTTTTGGTCGAAGCGTATATTTTTTTGCCACTCAGAGAATTAAGAAAAAGTTCGACACGAGTGATCGAACTTACTGTAGAAGCGATGCTACATCCCATCTTCAATCGTGGAAGATCAATAACATTTATTTTTTCTCTCTCGAAAACATGAAATTTCATAGTCAATTTATTTTTCTCTACTCGAGGCAAATTCGGGTCGATTGGAGTTTAGAAAGAGGCTGCAGCTTGTGAGCAATCATTGTACATGCACTTTTCTGTGATGACGAAGCAACGAAAAAAGTCGTACACGCTTATTGAGCGAAATCATAATTCAGGGTCTTGTAAAACGATTAATTAGTGTACTAGAGCTTTTCAAAGTGTTTCTCAACTGCGCTAATTACAGATGCAAATGACAAACGTCTCGTTTTTTCTACTTTACGATGACGAATAGGGCTTTTATTTGATTAATGACGAAAAAAAACAGCATTCGATCAACCACTATTGAAAAATGATTCTAATCAATGTTATTTCTGCGACAGTTTAATTTTACGTTTAGTCTTGTATTTTATTTCTTAAAACTTTCTTTAAAAAAAGTTTTCCGTTGATTGTATCAATATTTCGATTTTTTTCGTGTCATTATATTCCTTGCTCCGACGTTCATTTCCGAAAATACTCTTTATTCGTTCGTAAATGTTTTCGAATACAATGGCATAAAATTAAATCGATACAATGACAAAAACTGATAATTGATAATATTACCATTATCCGGTGATTCAATGTTTAACATACACATCTCGTCGTATGATTTCTATTCTTGTCTGGTCTAAAGTAAAATTTCAAGCAACATGTGTCATGCGCGTGCATGAGTAAATAAATGAAAGAAAGTCCTGGACGATGCATCGACAGTCTTAATTCATTCATGTATAAACTCACCGTTTAATAAAGAGCTTCAAAAATTCTGATCATTGCAGTGATTTATTTATTTATTGTTAAAACAATCGACCAACCGTAATCAAAATGAATTTAAAAAAAACGAAAAAAAAAACTTTCTGTTAATTCATCTCAAATCGAATATCATCACTTTTTGATTAAACAAGTTTTCTACATCGGTTTAACTCCCATCACGATTCACATCTTTCAATTTCAACTATTTTGTTATTATATAATTTTCGTACTTTTTTTCCTCATCATGTTTTCATTTCGCAATTGAAATATTAAAAGATAAACACATTCAAATGTTAATCCAATCATTTGTCTGTTTTGACTTTGAACTCAATAACTGGCGAAATCCCATTTGGTAGAGTATGTGGCTGTGAAGAATTGAAACAAATCCTAAAACTTAATTGTTCGAAATAGTGGCCAAATAAAAATGAAAGAATTAGTCGAAATTGTGAACTTGAAATCAACTGCTTTACGATACAATTTATCTGATATCATAGCGACCAAAGTTTATGACAAAAGATAGTACACGCTGAAATAAGGAATAGCTTCGAATATCCGAATATTATTAATTTAGGTTGAGCTGAACCCGAGCATTTAAAGTCAAATATTTGTTTAAAAAATGATAAGCATCACTCCTGGAGGCGAAAAATAGTACTTTTGGTCTGAGACACTTCGAAAGATATAATCCCATGAAATAGTGTATGTGAATTGTAAATAAAACGAATATTCATGAATTATGTGAAATTTAAGTCCCGTGGTGGAATAGTATGACGTTATTTGCCTGTGTTTTGAATATGATTTTTTTTTTGCCAAGTTATCGCTGCAAATGTTGCGAATGGCATTCTGCAAAGATTTTTCATATTTTCGTCAAAATTACTTGCTAAATCGAATTTCTAATATCTACAAAAGAATTAATAGCTTTCAGACACGAATATAACTTTTTACGTAAAGTGATGAATGATCAGAACGAAAAATCAGTTTCATTGTGTAATACTCGATGACTTGATCAAAATAACTCGAGTTGTGTAGTAAAAACAGAAAATAGTCAGAATGTTTCGTAGCAGTGTTTTTATTTGTTCGTCGACGTATGCTGTGGTCGAGTGAGCAAAATATTTGGCTCGATACTAAAATGAACCGGAAGATATTTCTGCAGTTGAATTCTTTAACACGTTCGATGAATTGCGAAAAAACGATATTTTACAATCTACACTAATTTTTTGTTCGAAGGACGGTTAACATTTGTTCGATCTGTCAAATTTGAATGTAACAAAAAACATTGAATAAAAATTAAAAACCAAGTTTTTCACTTCACCTTTTCAATAAGACGAGGCTGAATTATTTTGCGGAGCACAACATTTATTGAAAGTTTTTTTTCGAACTGTTCGTAATTAAGACACTTTTATAGTTTAGCCAAATTTTTCTGGCGTTTATCACTGGCGTGTGATCAGAAGATGAACGAGGAATAAATTCACAAACTCCGGGTGTAAATATAGTCATTCACTTTTATGGATGTTGCAGATTGTTGCTTCAAGTCCGGCAAGTTCTGTGTTTGTTATTGTCACAAATACCACAACAATACTGTTTCAGTCGTAAAAATATTGTGTGTTTACGCGAGATTAATCGATAGCTCGTATTTCAATGTAAAAAAACAAACAAATTTCATTTCCCATTTGAGTAACCAATTTGACAGATTTGACAAACGATTTGTAATTGATTACGTTTATAAAACTTTGCATAACTCGTTGAGAGCTGTTTAGCGAACGATTTACTGCAACCACCGCGCCTTTTACACATCACACATGATAAAAAAAGCTTGTCAACACACACGCATATATTTGGCACGAGTCAATATATCGATCGGTAGTTAATCCACGATTATTATTGTCTTGTTTATCATCACTTCAGGATATTTTTTATTTAGTCTCCGAGCTTTTTGAGGAACGGGTAAACCATTGACAACAAGCCGTTTTAAATCACGACGTTAGCCAACAAATTTTTTGGCAAATTTTCAACTTTCTGTCAAATCACGTTCAATGTGACGCACTAGCTATTTCGCATTCATAAAAAATTATTCGATAAAAACGCATAAAACCGACTTTTTTCAAATCCCAGTTTTTCTTACGATCAACTTGAGTTTGTGATTATTTTTGTTTTTTTTTTTCACTATTTCTTTCCTACTTTCAATGGATTTCTATTAATTCAGTCTCGCAACGGGCTTTTCGCCAAACGAACAGAACAATCGTCCCTCGTCTTGGCCCGGTCGCCCTCTCACTGTCACGCTGCTGTACGATCACGAATCAGATTCAGTTTTGCCAATGTCACCGAAAGCTTCCCTCTATATATAAGTTTCTGTATATCAATTTTTCCATCGAGTGGTGGGAATGAAAATAAAAATGGTCTCCTCCTATCGAAAATGCGTGAATAACTTTTATGCTATCAAATTTTCCATCGATTTGTAGGAGCACAAATAACAAACATATTTTCCGATCTGAGTTTCGTAAATAATTTGTTAATAGTATTTTTCCATCGACTAGTAAGAGTTAAAATTTAAAAAAATTTCTTCAATCTGAAAAGTAAATAAAAATCGAACATTCTTCATTTATTTGAAATTCTTTTGTTGCGATGGAACAAATCGAATGTGTACAATAATTTTACTTTTATTCGTAGCCTCATGTTTCATAATTTTTCAGCAAAATTCAGGGTGCATGCAAGCATAGCATTTGCTGTATTACTGCTTGGCGTTGGGGTACCATTATGGTGGCATACAACTGCTGTTCCTCGTGTTCGACTTCCTTACTCCGGAATAGCCGAATTGTCGGAGCTCGAGATGAAAATAAAAGTTAATATTGTTGTTGCTGGCCTCGAGAAAAATCGTATCGAATTACTAGCCGAAGAAATCTCACGAGCTTTCCATGACTCTGGTACGTTATTTTATTTTCTTATTCATCGTTTGGACTATTATTATTATTATTTTTTTCAACGATATAATTAAGTGATTGTTGTTGTTTATACTGTATTTGGAATTTCGTAGATTCGTTGCATTGGTTTTCCATGTTCCCGAGGTGCGATTATTAGTTTTTGGTCCATTTTTTTATCGAGAGTATTAAAAGGATGTAAAAGTAGAAAACAAAAACAGTCATTTCCGAGACCCTGCATTAAAATTTTTTTTTCTCCATAACCGTGGCATAGAAATTATCCTTGACCCGAGCTCTCGATTGGAACGTTTGGACTTCACCTTGCAACAAGAATTTACAAGTTTATTTCCGGCCTGTTTGAACACACGGAGTATTATGCGAAGATTATTCAAAACCTCAAATTCACGTTCTTTTTTTTTAGAACCCTACAATATCGATGTAAAATACGAGATAATTTCGTTGAAGCTCGTATGGTCCGCTCACACACCAGTGGATCTCGAAAAAACAGCCAAGACTTTTGACCTTGACGTTGGTGATTTGTTGCTTCTCGAGTCTCCAAATGTGCAAGGTGTAGTCGTAGGACCGGGCCGAAGTATATTTTTTTCCAATGGCACTAGTAAGTCAAAAATGTATTTCTATGATTTCTCATAACCATTTTAATTTCAAGTGAAGTTTTATTTTGAGCTTAATTATTCAATTCAATTATTATTGATTGGAATCAAATTGATTTGAATAATATTGAATCATTATTAAATTATTTAAAAAACAAAACTTTGGTGAAACGTCACAATAAGGAATTACATTAATTCATGCAAGTAACTTAATTGATTAAATGAATAATTAATTGCTTATAAAAGAATTAAGGCGAAACATCCAGACCTGAGATTCAATAAAGTTTGAATAAATAATTATGTAATTTACTTATGAACAGGTGGAGCTAAATTAGTCGAGATTCTTAGAAAATGGATATTGCGTGACGAATCTGTGGCACTAACTAAAAATGCCTTAACCGATCCAACGAAATACAGCCTGGACGAGGAAAATCGTAGACGTTTCCCAGCTAGTCCAGCTTATGACATTCTTCTCACGTTGGTTAATCCGGAACCGGAAAAACTGAAGGTCAAATGGGATTTACCGAATCTGGCGCAAGGTCAGTCTTATAGACAGATTCGCTTTTTAAAAAATTGCATTCGAAAATATCGAGTCTCCGTTTAAAAATAAAAACAAAAGCTTAAACGATTTTTTTCAACAGATTACCTCGAACCATTCCTCCGCGATATTTCCATCGTGGCTAACTTTTCCATTAAATCGCAGTGGCTTTATCTTATGCCTTTGGATGTATCTCCGAAACAAATACCTGACAGTAGTCCACGAGGTAGACACTACGCACTTCCCGAAGAAGTCTTGCCACAGCTTATTACGCCTTTAGAAAAGAAACTCGGTAAGTTGATGAATCATTAAAAATCGAATGTCAACAACAAATCTTTACTATCCGATCTGAAATTCCTGTGGGGCCTCTACTCCAAATATGAATGATCTGCAAACATATTAATAAATTGACTTGAATGCTAAAAAAAAAAATGGTTGATGTAACAAAAAATTTTTAGCACCTCACATTTATAACTCGAGCCAATAAAACCAAAATCGCCATTCTTTTTTTTTCACTAGAATTTCTGTAACTAAATGCACTAAAGTAAAAGTAAAGATTTATGTAAATCGGGAAGAGATAAAGTGAAACTTGGAAGATGATAAAGATTATAAAAGAAATTTACCGATAATTACGTCAAAATAGTAACAATGTGTTTTGCTTTAATGTGACAACATTTGTTACAGCTTCACAGATCAGTTTGCATCCCTGCATAAATCTGGTCGTATACGTAGTTCCATGCGACGAATCACCCCTTCATATTTACACGAGAAGTGGGTACCGGCCAAAATCTATCAACAACGTCGAGGCCTTTCTTTCCCCGAGGTTAGATTTCTGTTAAAAACAATTAGCATAACTCCCGAGCAACACACGTTACTCTAGTGATGTCGAAATGGCATCGAATTAATGGTAATTCTGTCATTTGAAGTTCAATTTAATGCTATTTTGACATGAACTCGACGAGTATGTGTTGCTACGGACTGTTTTCGCATTTGGGACGCATTATCTATACACAGGAAGAATTGTAATTGAAAAATTACCGTTCCAGCATTAAAGACGGTGAACGACCTTGAATTTTTCCGGTGATTTTTACTTAGAAAAACGTATATTTCCACACAAATTAAATTAATTCTTTGGCATAATATACAAAATTTGTTTATTTTATTTTTTCATAAGAATATATTATTTGCTTAGTAAGAATCCAAAATTCTACGTCAACCCTTTGTTCTATTTCTGCAAAGCTACTTTTTCAGTTTCAATCATTTCCATCTACATTCATCGATTTTCAAAAGAAACGAATTGAGTTTGTTAAAAAGTCAGAACAGTGATTCTCCTGTTTACAGCTCAAGTCCATAATAACTCTGCTCTCAAAATCTCTACTCTTAAATTCATAAGCTCTGCGCAAAGTCATATTTTTTCTTTTGTGTCATCTGTAATCTGAAATATTCGCTTAGCCATTCTCAAGAGCAGAGACGTTGCATATGTACAGAATAGAGATGTTCGGGTCGAAGTTGTTACCTAAGATAATTGTCAGCGTAGAATTGTTACATTGCAGTAATTTCACATCTCTATTCGATAACAACTTCGCTTTGAATACAGACTTAAAGAGCTGCGTGGTTTTAGAGTATAACTTCGAAGAGTGCAGTTTATACCTTTTTGCATTGTAATATTTCTTGTCCTGCGGTTACCCTCTGTAATAAATCTTCGAATCGCCAGATTCATGCAGATAACTCCTCATTTAAAAAAAAATCGTTACTCTATAATATTGCGGCACAAAAATTGTACTCATTCATTTTATACTACAACACAACTCTGCTCTTTCTATGTCCGCATCAAAAATCATAAATGAAATGAATTGAATCGTGTAGTACGTGGAGAAGTTGTTCAATGTGATTTTTTTAAAAATCATATTTCGCCAAGAACAAAAATATGGCCTGGAAATAATAATTATTTGTTTTTACTAATTAAGATGGGGTGGCATCGTCATAGCGAATCCACCTTCGGAAGATTGCGAGGATGCCGAAGGTGACAAAGCAGTCGAGGTTGTACCGAACGCTGCCACTATAATGGGAGTTTTTATAGCTCAACTGAGATTACTTTTAGGAATTCCAGATACGGTAATTAAAGCGTAGTCGCTCGGGTGATCGAACTTAATCAATAAACAATGAATGATTCGAGCCTAAACGTTGGATTATAAAAAAGTTTCTAAAATAAGTGCTGGGACTTTTTCTTGTTTATTTACACAGGAGGAAAACATATCCGGAGTCGAGGTCCTGCCACTCGTAGGTTCAAAACCACGAGACTGGGAACTCGATGCTCTTTTGCGAATACGCACAGTCGAGCAACTCACATCGGCTAAATTAACGCTGCAATCACTCGCCCAACTGCTTGAAGAGATCAGCAATATTGTGATAACCGAAACAGTCGGTAACAGAATAAACAATGCATTGAGACTCGTTGAAAGTTCAGCGGACCGTTTGAAAAACGGTGATCTCAATCAAGCTTTTTTACTGAGCAAAGAAGCTTTCGTAATCGCCGAAGAAGCCTTCACCGACCCGTCGCTTCTGGCACTTTTATATTTTCCCGATGATCAGAAGTGAGTCCTGTTTTCAATCCTTTTCTAAAGCTGTTTATCGTTGTCTGAAATGCTTTTTTCAGAGATTATTTTTTAAAATAATACATTTACAATTTATTGATTTTTTCCTTTCAATTTTTTTACACATGTTGATCGTTTGTACAAAAACACGTTCAAGTTTTTGTGAAGAATGAAATAATTTTATCTCAGTTTATCTGAGCGAAAAAAACCAAACGTACTCTCAATTTGTAATTTTTAATCGATTTTTTCTATACTTTTTGTTCATTTGTGAATCGTAGAACAAAAAATAACGATTGTTTCAAATCTATTCTTATAAAATTACTGGAGAACAGTGAATGTGTGTACCAAATTTCATCTTAAGCGACCAACTGCTTGCCAAAGAATCGTGGTCACCAATTAAAAAAGCAAGATTTTGGGAAAACATATTTTCTGTTGTGAACAATTATTTCTTTTTTTTCCAAAAGGATAGTACTTGTTCTCGAACGAACGAAAAAAATGTGTACAAAATTTCACAAAGAAATGTTTGATAGTTTCAAAGTTATTCGATCCTAAAAATCAATATCGAAAAAAGAATTCCAGACAACTATGCGGCCTTAACTTGTTCACCCAACGACCGCATTGCGTTTCATTTGTTTATTTGGAATGGTTTTTATTTTTCCAACAGATATGCAGTGTATATTCCACTATTTCTACCTGTGATGATACCAGTATTATTATCCTTGAAGAATATCAAGAGATTTTACTTCCCCTCTCAAAGCGAGGAAGTCGAAGAACCAAACGATAACCCGGAGGAGCAAAATGATTGTGAAGACGAAGATGAGGATGAAAATGATGATGAAGATGATGACAAAAAAATTGATTAGGCGGTTTAAAAATTGTCGTAAGAGAAAGTGTACTTCCGTACTGTAACCAAAAATTTTTGTACATTAAAAACACATCTTCATATTCGAAAAGCAAGAATTCCAACTAGTACAAATTTCCACTTTCATAATGACAGATCGTATTAATAAACGTCAATAGGCAAAGAAAATAGTTACAGTTTTTATTCTTTGTTTTCTTTATTTTAAAAATGTGGGAGAGTTCGTAGCGTTGAAACATTTGTTACGTGACATTACTTGAGAAAAAAAAAAAAAAATAATAATAATTATGGACGAACAAAAGTAAGTATAATAGTAAAAGTTTCTTTTGTTTGAGCCGCCGGTAATGTTCAAACGAACAAGTGTAATAAGGTCTCTGAGCGTCGATACGAATCGGAGATTTTGAATTAGCTAACTCTTATCTAGCGTTCAATCTTTCTCTATTTGTCTTACACACTCCTTTTCTCGATAACACGTTCCCACATACGGAAATAATGAAATCATCGAAAGTTTCGTTTGCCACAATTCCCTGTATCTCGGTCGAGACGAACAATCTCGCCCTTCGACGTACCATTCAGAAAAATAAAATAAACTCATTCATTCAATCGTACACACACGTACAAACAAAATAGTGTCATAGTTACGCGATCTTTCACATTTCCGCAATTTTTCATTATTTCGTGTCCCATTAAAATCGCCATGAATTCCGTTGCGACTTTTCACATTACGAGAAAAAAAAAAAACTAATTATCATTACATCAGTTAGAGACAACTAAAATTCTATATACACGTAAATGAAATCAATCCTCAACCAGTTACCAACGAGGTTACAAAAAAGTTGTGTGACGTTAAGTTACTATCAATTAAAAAAAAGAACAATAGTCTATCTACCGAGACCTCTCTCTTCTTTCTCTCTTTCTTGTAGTGTCCGTACCAATTTACGATGTACCCATCGATTAAATCCTTCAAATTAGCTGCACAGTTCAGTACGCTGCCTTATTCCAGTCTTTTCGGGAGGAAAAAAATAATTTAAAAAAACCAACACACGGGCATAAAAATTTCCTGAGAAAAGTCGTCGAATTCGTAAAAGTCCCGTTATCTTGAGTCTCGCAGTTTTACGATTCGCATTACAAATATCGATCATTATATCCTATTTTTATCTTAATACAGTAACGAGTAGTCTTGGGAATTAGTAGCTGAGTTGGAAAAACCATTCACGATATTAAAACTGTTACGTTTCCAGAAAGACAAAAATCATTGTCCAGCACGAATACAATATTCAAGTGATCTTTTTCGACTGTATTCAATTTTAAGAGATTTCACCATGTCACGATGACTGTTTAGAGATTTCTACTGGAGACAAACGATCGAGTGAGATTATCGGTCAAATCCACGAGAAATCTTGTACCACGAACAATCATCGATTGGATTATTCACAAAAAAGAAATGTCTTTTGAAATAACTGAATAATATCCTTTCGTATAAAAGATCACGCTGTGCCTGCACAAAACAATAAACAAAAATTGCTACTTTTCGGTCACTTTGAAACCATAAACCATCATAACTTTATCACAAAAGGATTCCAAACAATAAGAGTTTCAAACGTGGCTGAATTTCTGGATTGAAAGTAAGATGTGTTTGCGTTATAAAGAAAGCGTCGAATAAAGATGCTTCATTTTTTAATCTGACCCATGTGAAGGGTTTCTTATTATTCGTATTAATGATTCGTCAAAATGAATACCGGTTTCTCCAACAAGTTATAGCAATGATGTAGTGGAACATTTCGTGAGATAAAAACTAATTACAGATAAGATGTACGTTTTTTTTTTTACCGTACCTACGTCATCGTGTTTCGTTTCGTGTCGCAAGTGCAAGAGGTCTCGAATGTGATAGAGCATGTGGCATGTATCAAAAAATGGTCGCCATTCGAATGAAAAACCATTGTAAACAACTTTTCAAATGAGTGAACAATTATTAAATATCGTGTAGAAATATGGTTTTTATACTATTTCATCATTTTTGCGCACTAATTAAGAATAATTTACAGCTACGATTCTTACAATGAATACTCATATTTTTTAGTCGCGACCTATAATTGTTTATTGAAAAAAGTATTTAGACGAAACAATTTCCCATTCGAATAGTGCCCTTTTCTGGCAGGAGGTAATGTAAGTAAAAAAAAAGTGAAGCGCAATGTTCGGTTCGTGAGGAAAATAAATTAGTCGTCGAATTGTTCTAGTACGGAACTGAAAACGAATGATGATACGAAAATAAAATAAAACGGGTGACAGGGAAGGTAGAAGGAAAGATATAAAATAGAATAGAGACAAGGCGTTGAGTCAACAGGGACTTTGAACTAGTTGTATCGCGTGCTGTAGTGCATCGGCGATATTCTGAAAAACAGGTACACTTTCGCGGTTTGCGTAGTCCGACAGGTACATCCTACCTCGATTGTAGTCTTTCGTAGCTTGCTCGGTAAGCTGTAAAACAAAATTAATTTCAAAGGATTTAATATTCAGACCTTGGTGTTATGAGGAGTACGAATCATCGTAATTTTTTTTTCTGACACATAAACATCAATTCGATAAGTGGTAGCAGTTTTGATCGATGTTAGGTACACCGTTACTCGGTAAAACAACAGTCAATTACATCCTCATCATTTTTCCGGGTACCAACTTTTTTATTCTTCCTATTAATAAATCAAAGGGGTTTTGGATTGCAGTAAATTCAATATTAAAATATGATGATTTTTTTATTTCAATATGACGACTCTAACATGATCAACGATTCTAAGCAATAACAGATTCGATCAGATGCTCACTCCTCATTAATTAATAACGTTTTCTCGTTGTATTTAGAAATTCTGGTTTTCCCCTTAAGATCGCTTTGAGATAGGAGTTAATAATGAAAAATGAAAAAAGGAGAAAAATAACGATTACTCAAGTTGAATCATTACGGATTACCGTCTATGAATGAATGTTTAATTTAAATCTTGCGTGTGCTGTATGAATCGTTCAATGATACCGTCACGATCAATCACCGGAAAATTCATTCTAAGTGGCTGCCTCGTAACATCTTTTTTTATCCATAAATTTTAGAGGAAGCATTGCGGTACGTTGAACGGCTATAACTTTGTCAGAGTATTGCAAAATTCGTCGAATTAATTGATATTGTGCTGCTGAAGAATGGTCGTTATCTTGTTCAAGCGAAGACAAATAATTGTAACAGGAGCCCCAGTTATCTGAATAACTTAACTTCTATCTTAAGTCTAACTTAAGTAGCAATTTTCAAACATTGGATGCTTTGTCAAGTAATGGAATGAGAGAAACTGTATTTTATCATTTTCTACGTGAATAAAATGTTATAAACTTGAATAAATTGAGAGAGAATCAATATTTCTCGGTTATGAAATCATGCATTCTGTTTTTGCACTGAAATATCACTGCAAACAGTGATTTTTTAAATATTACGATTATTTGTACTGAGGAATAAATAGAGAAATTTACCTTTTCACCGGAAATAACGGAGCCTTCCGGCATTATTTGAACGCATAAGACGAGGTTGGCGCGCAAACCAATCAAGTGAGCTGCCAATGTCATGAGTGCTATACCACGCGAATGTTGCGGCACTATGAGCAAAATAAGCCGCGAATTTTTCATTCGTTGAACTTCCTGCGGCATCGACCGCACCGTGTACTCGTTCGTGCTTGGTCGATGCAACGTTAAACCCATCGATCTATAAATTCAAAAAAAATATGTATATATTTAAACTATAAAGAATGTATTTTCAATCAGAACAAGTAGTAATTATAAAATAATTGTTAATGCTAACTCAATGAGCGGCGCTGCAGAAGATTCCAGCCAAAACAGATCTTTTCCGACAACCCCGATATATAAATCCCTCTTTTCCGATTCCGGTATAAGCGAGTTTGTCCAATCTGAAAAATGACAACCGTCGATTAATGTTTTTCTCTCTTCTTATTTGTCTTTCAATTATTTATTTATTTATTACGAGCAGCTTTTGATTGCGTCGGTTGCGCGAACCTTTTGAACTCTGTCGAGTGACGAAATAAGTAATCAAGGGCAATGATAAGCTTGTGGCATATGAGTCATTTTATTTTTTTATCCGGTCGCTTTTTTTATATCGAATTTGACATAGCGAGCATTAAACGTATCGCTTTTTTCATTTTTTTTTTCAATTGAAAACATTAAAGCGACAGATAAAGTATACGAGCGAGAAAAAGAAAGAAAGAAGGAAGAAGAGAGAAGAGAGTGGAGAGAAAGATTTGGGACAATACCTAAGAAACGATTAAGGGGGTGTACGAAAGCTCGTCGTATGAACTTTGAAGCCTTCCTACATAATATACTCCAAACTGAAGGTATCTCACTTTCACAATTAGTCCCGTTGCTTTTCGTGCGTCTCGTCCATTCGCTCGATAGGGCACAAAACTGATCGAACGTTATTCTCTGCTCGGCACTATCGTCCTTGTTCGTCACATTTTTAATCAGAGCCTCATGCGTATCTGTATTTTTTTTTTTTTTTTTTTTTTTTTGTAAAGGAAGAGAAAAACATACTATCAAAAAAAAAGTATATGGAGAAGAAGAAAAAAAAAAATTAATCACCGATGAAATCATCGCCATTGCGCGAGTACGGAACAAGCGTGCGCTAAAGCTACGACGTCGTTCGGTGTTTCATTTATAGAAATGACTTGGGACCGTTTATTTCATCGATGACGAGCATTTGAACGTTTCGCATTACCTGATTTATTCACGGCATTAAGCAGTTCGGACACCGACATATTACACTTTGCGCTCGACTGCAGCGTAACCAAAGCCTGTAAATAATTCTGTCGTATTAAATTATATACCGATGAACAAACAGAATACAGATTTTTTTTTCTTTTTCATATTTGGACGAATCATGAAAAAGGAACAATTAGTCGCCAATTGAATGCAAACTGTCAAAACGGTTAACTCCAAGTTACTGCAATGGGCCATTAAAACACTTCAATGGTTTCAATTCATTGTAATGATTTAACGATTTATCGCCGATATTAATTTTATTTGACCTCGAACAACTACAATAACTTCAAATATTTCTCACAGGATCATTGAAACCTGCAGTAAAAGCTAAATATACCATAAATTTTAGAATAAAATTCAAAAAAATGGACTTCTTTATCTGATTAAGATTGCAGGGCTACGTCAATGGACTCACCTCATTCAAAC
Source organism: Campoletis sonorensis (assembly GCA_013761285.1). Taxonomy (NCBI): domain Eukaryota; kingdom Metazoa; phylum Arthropoda; class Insecta; order Hymenoptera; family Ichneumonidae; genus Campoletis; species Campoletis sonorensis. The sequence continues at coordinate 146,902 of JACEOJ010000121.1, forward strand.
GTATTGCGCCAGTATCGTTCTTGTCCAATGATTTGAAGATTTCTCGCAAAGATCTGAGAACAACAACGGAAGAGCGTGAGTCTTGTTGTGAGATATAGATTTCAGACTCGGAAGTAGGTTATCGCTGAATGATCAGTTTATTTTTTATTTTTTCCACGTACGTACATTATATCAGTTCCATTCTGAGTCAGTGAAATCCTCGCAGGCTTCATTCCATCCTCTTGATTCAGATCCTGAACATTGATCGCCTCGCGAAGAATCTGAATCAGAAAATAATGATTAAATTTTTACGTCACTTCTCGCTATCCGCTGATTATTCATTCAAAATAATGTTTTTTGTTTGTTTGTATATCTGTATCGATATAAGTGTTTGTCTCTATTTATACAGATCTATATTACACACGTGCATAGATTCTCGTATAAGTATTGTAGATTACCTTGGACGTGCCATTGAGAGCGACGGATACACTTTCGAATATGGGAATTCTCTGTCTCTCCACAAAGTATTCGAGGATCAGTAGTCCATTCATTAAATCGTAATATTCCCTGTAAAAAATTCATGAAACATTAAAAAATAGAAAGAAAAAAAAAGAACAACTGTCAGAAAAAACAGTTTGCAATAAAGACAAAAGCGACGATTCTATGTGATGAGTTGAGATATTAAAGAGATCGATGATCGAATGCTTACTGAGTGGATACGGTCTCGCCGAGGATTGCCTGGCCTTGTCTGTACGGATAAATCACAAGTACCAATGAATCGCTCCTCGTTGCCGCCAACTGAGCAGCTTCGATTATCCCGGCAGTATTTCGCGTTTGATTGTCTATTACAAATAACAAAACGCGAGCCGTCTGTTTTGCCTCGTATTCTTGAGCTATCAGCTCCGGTCCCCATTGCGAGACTTGCTAAAAAAAATTTTAAACAAAAAAAACGTGTACGTGCAACAGGTTTTCGAATAAAATAGTTTTTGACGTATTCAAGCGTAAGACAAAACACAAAATCGAATTGAAAAAAAATCATTTTCATACTCACAGGATTATAGTAAGTAATGCCAAGAGATTGGAGCGTCGGTATCGCTATTTCTGACCTCCAGGTGGTGGGATTACAGGATCCTCCCAAAAATACTTCATACGCCATCCTCTCTGTTAATGAAATAAAACAAATGTGTTTATTGGTATACTTTGGTTAGTTTGATTTTCTTATTCTACGTAAGACTCGAATACGACTATCGTAACGAGGCTTAATTTGCTTACTTGTACCAATTCGGTAATTAGTATCCTTTCCATCACAGTGTAACGAGTGAGAGGCGCTCATAGGAACGGCTGCTCTGAAATCCAATTATATTAATTGGTACTACATTTTTTTTTTTTTCTCTTTTTCTTCTTCACAGAAGTCATAAATTCTACCGTTACGAACAAGAAATAATAATAAAACACCGACAAATATAAGGAGGAAATAAAACATTTGCAATGGGATTTGATATTTTTAGTATACGTCGTTTATCTCGTGCACGATCAGGGTCAGTGTTAACCAAACAATAAAAAAACAACTCGGAAAAAATTTTAACTCGTATAGAAAATATTAGCATACTTCCAAATATCAAATCCTTTTGCAATGGGAATCAGTGCTCCACGCTTCATCGTCGCTAATGTCGTCCTTAATTAAATCACAATCGTTCCCGTTCCGGCTGATGCCTGGAATATTTCAAGTTTTTATCATTTCATTCTTTTCACAATATCTCTATCTACACGATTTAAATAACTCAACCAACGCGAGTTTAAAGCAAAACGAAAAAACGGCTGTCGGTTGTTTGTTTTCTTCAGAACGGCTTGTAAAAAAATTTGGGACAGAATTTGGCATAAAGAAAGCTTTGGACATTGTGATTTTTTTGAATGTTTCAAATTTTTATCATTTTATTCACTTTATTCTCAACCAACACGAGTTTAGAGCAAAAGAGAGGGGTTTTTTTTTCAGAATTTCGTCAAAAAAAATTAGGTACGGAATTTAGTTGACCGAGGGTTCCAAATGTTGTTATTTTTTTCTGCACTTGTGACTTACATAGAATCGGATTTTCACGTAGAGAGACACGTGTGTTGGTCATAGGGGAATCCGGACACTTATGAAAAAACATTTCAAAAGCTATACTTGTTTTTTCTAATTTATTAGTAAAAATAATTTAACAGTTGATCATTAGAGATATTCAAAATTTGGTGGTGGTGCAATTTTTGGATGTTTAAGAAGAAATCTTCTTTGTCTATGAAATAATTTTTTCTTTTGCATTTTTCAAAAGCAGCATCTCTTACCCTCTCTCACACAGATGTGCAAGTTTAGTGGCAAATACACAGAAATTTCCAAACATTATACAGTCGTCAGGACTGATCTCTGAACAGTCCTTAGTGAGACTCAGCATTTTTCGCAGCTGACACCAATGTGGAAACCACCGCATCACGTATGTCCGATTTGCCTAGAAAGAAAAAGCAAAAATATAAAATGCTCTTTACACCTGGGCAAGAAATGTGGAGAAATTTGTAAATTGGCTACATTTCTTTTTTTTTTGTTGCAACTCACACAGACTCGGAGTCTGGCAATTCGGAGCAGCCTTGACGCGTACCAGATAAAACCTTGTCCCCATTATTCAAAGTAGCTCACTTTGCTAAGCTTATAGGTGTCCTTAATATTTTGTCGCACTTCCCGTAAGAAGATATTCTCAAGTTGTTTTCCTGAGCGTAGGACAAATAATGAGAATCAAGGGAGAGAAACAGGTTTCGAAGTTACACTTTATTTCAACGAACACTTAATCATTTTTATTTACTACCTGCAGTTTTTAAATGTAACATTTTTTTCAACGACAAACTTTAATGAACTGTCTACCGATTGTGTTATTCACTAAATATATTATTGCAAATGTTGGAAGAATAATTCCAATCGGAATTTCCTATAATCTCAAATTGACAGCAAAAAATTATACAATTTACACAATTATTACTTTGCTGCACTTTCATTAAAGTAAAATCTTCCAATCAGTTTTTTGAACTTTTAAAAAAATTATAAGATTCAAAAATCAGAATTAGAAGTGACAGCGAGAGCTTTGCATTACAAAAAAAAATAACTGTTCCAAACATTCATATTTGTGACTGCAATTATTCTGTTTTCCATTACGCAAACATGAGAATGTTGTGTGGTATACACCATTTATCTTAGTTACGGAAAATTCTCCTGAATTCTCATTTTATTCTATTAAAACAATGTATGAACTTGTTACGAATCTGCAGTTAGATTTTGGGTGAGATTTTGAATTCTGTTTGACCTTGTGAAAGAATGGATGATAAAAATATTGAAGGAACACTGAAGGCGAATTCTTTTGTAACAATATAATGACAAATTTTCAGACACATTTTAACAATATAGTGATAGGAGCTTTTCGTGAGGAAAAAAAGGAACACGAAAAAGAATTTCCTTTGCTGTTGAACACACGTTTATTAAGGAATACCGGAGAGTGGTGTACTTACGATTGTAACAAATTATGACAGACAATTTCAGCAAGAAAACACGAATTGCTGTGAGAATAAGTTTCTTTGCAACATAACCTTTCTTTGTTTGCTGGAATATATATATTATCGAATCGATTAACTATGATTCATAGGTTTCTACAATGTCGACAGTCTAAAAAAAAAACTATACAAAAACATTGCGAGGAAATCTTCAAGTGCTAGATTATAAAAGTATAAAAATATGTATGGAATCATCAGTTTTTGAATTTTTTTGACAACTTAATCAAATGTCAATATCTATGAGAATAATGTCATGACCCATCGCTAGAGATACAATTGAACAGTAATAATTAATGCAAGCGTTCGATCTCGTGAGCAGAACGAAAGACGATCAATTGTCATCTTAGAATATACGAGATAAACAGAGAAAGCGACGTTTTGACGGTTCAAAACAGCGTGACAATAACAGAGTGGAGTGTTCACCGGCCCTGACCGTACACATTTTACGCTGTGGCGTTATAAATTGCGGCAAAAAAAGACATACATGTATACATGCATACACATTAACAAGTTCCGATATAGGATCACTAACCTTGATGGGAGAGCCGCGACGCTGCATGTCCACGTACAAAGAACGACGTATGTGGACGATGTCAGCATCCAAAGAGTAGGCTGTGTCGACCTCATCTGATATTCCGTTTTTATATTTATTTAAATAGTTTTTCGTATTTATCGAAAAGAAAATGGGTTTTATTTCATTTGTTTGTGTCGGTGTAACTGGTTGGATCGTGGAGCGTACGGAGGCGCTCTCTCGTTGGAGAGTGTGTATGAGAGAGAGACAGATAAACGAGCAATCGCGTGTATATAATGACTCTCTCGCTCTGGCCCCGCAAAATCATCGGCGACAGCCTCGCGTACTCCCGCTATTGCTCATACTTATTTATACACCGTTATATTTAAAATGAAAGAAGTAGCGCTCTCGAATTGTGGCGCTGTGTGCGTTTATGTATATGTCACCGCGGGAAAGCACCCGTTTAGCGGGAAATAAAGAAAACGCGGAAACAATAACAAAACCATTTGAGAAACAACGATCGCGTTATATACTCGATGAAAAACACGTTTAGAGGATCAAGTTTCTTGTTATTTATTTCAATGTTCTTCTCTTGCTTCGCTTTGCTCAACGATACTCTCCAGAAGAAACCAAATCGATTAACGAAAAAGATATTATTTGTACTATCATATTATGCACACTACATAAGTATACACTGTAGTAACACTTTCCCCCGTGAATAACAACGCGCGAGGATGGCGATCATACGCGAGCGCACTCGTCTATCGGCCCGCGGGGACTAGAAACTGCCTGGCGCTATCCATGAAACGTCGTCGTGTCGTTGACAAGTCTCTTGCCTCTCTCTCTCTCTCTCTCTCTCTTTCGCTTTCTCCCCTCTTCCAAATCTGCTTCCTCCCTCCACGTTCGATCTAAAGCAGCGCTCACCTCTTGTGTCTTGTTTCCACCACGAAAAATCTTTATTTCGATGTTATACACTCTCCCGATTCAATATTCCGTCTACATCATTTATGATTGAACAAGACAATTTAATGTTGTTTTGTGCACCACTAAGTAAAGCTACTTGCGTCGTCCTCTCTATATGCGTTTTGTCACGCCACCCACGCTGAATTTTCATTTACGCTTTTCTTCCTGGTTCCAAGAGTTTCAGGTCAAGCTTAAAAGATCTTGGCGTGTCGGGAAGTTTCCCATCGATTCATACGAGTCTAACTAAAAACTCCCGAGGAAGTTCCAGTAAAAAAGCTTCATACGCGAAATAGTTTGAAATGCAAACGACTTTTTCACTTTGCCAATTTACCAAGCCCTTGGAACAATGCGTTTTCCGATAATTGTAATGTTTCGAGTCAGAATGAACGTTTCATAACAACACATTTGTCAAACTTCTGAATTTTCCTTCTCAGAAAATGACTTCAAAGCAACATTTTCTTAATAAACTACGTGATAAAAAAGTTCGTCAATGCCTGTTTTGCTAACCTTGTGGGACCATGTCCATTTTACGGTTTTTTTTTGGCACATGCAGTTTTCGAACGTAAAATAAGGATTGCACAAATGTTTGTAAAGAATGATAGTCGAAAAATTGTTCCACATGGAAGTTTCGCGCGTCTGCTTGGCTGCTGAGAATATAGTTGGGGGAAAGCGCGCTCCACGCGAGACCATACGATGATGGCGTTAGTGTAGCAGTGTTCGATAGTGGGGGAAGGCCGGGGGAGGGCACGGGGCAGGGATTTGCGTGTGCGTCGACTCCGCTCTCAAGAATGACGTAAACCTCCAACAATGAAGCGTGATGTCACACACGGTGAAGTTCACACCGAGAGGCATTTGCCTTTGCGCTCTCTGCTCGGGGCTATGCTTTCCTCCTCCCAGCGTGGTGCAAAACACGAAACGACAACGCGTACGGAATCAACCACGACGAAGGTAGCTCAGCTTGGTGGTGGTAGTGGTGGTGTGTTAAGAGAAAACCAATGCTTCGCAAAACGTCGAACCCCGCTCTTGATCAAATATGGTATGGCACTTCGAACGCGAAATATCCTTTTCGGGCTTATCGAGAACTAAAAATGTCTATAACAAAGGAAAAAATAATCGAAAAAATAACCCTAAAGAAATTGCAGTCGGTCGATTCCCGCTCTACCAGCGATTTGCATGTAAAAACAAACCAAAATCGTATAATACGGGATTTTTTTTAGATCTCAATATTGAACCGAACTCGTACGAGCGAAACACGAAACTGAAGATGTTTTTTTTATATCGTAACTCCCGTAGCATGATCCTCGTATACTTCGAAAATAAACAAACAAGCTGTGGCTAAATTGCTGTTTTTTTTCCGTACGCGATACTTCGGCGGCTTCATTCGCATGCGATATACTTTTTGTTGTTTCGATTCATTGTATTGATTCTCGGCGGTGAACGTACATTAGATCAATGTCCTCACTTTTTTTTGTTTCGCTTACGTACCCCGTGTAGGAAGAACATTTTATAGCAATAATTCGAATGATTGAGAATCGAACTTTTAGCGTCAAGATATAATCGATATTTTTAGTAACTAATGAAACATTACGAAATTATTGAAAATGTGCAAGTTGAATTAACTTCGACCATCAAGAATAATTTATTTTCTCTACATCAATGCGTTTTAACGATGCGAAATCCAAACACATGTGTACACGCGTCTTTACTTTATACTTTACGACATACTGTTATCGTCTCTCGCTTTTATGTACGTTCGTTTTTTTCGCAATTGTTTACTCGCACATTGAAGAATGATTTGTTAGAGAATCACGCGTCGTTTATCTCCGTTGGGGTAACATATCATTTGTAATGAGAAGAAAACGAGGAAGAAGGTGTCGTGGAGATTTGTCCTCTATTGGATGAAAAAATATATATATACATAGGTAACGTAACAAAATAGCAGCCGCGCAGTAAATTGCGTCGCTCTCTTCGCTACGATATACGTTCGTTTTACTTCCCTCCTCGACGTATACATACCTATTCGTACTATCATATACTGAGAGGAAAAAAAAATGTCATTTTAAAAATAACAGTTTTCAACATTTTCGAGAGCGGCATAGCCCTCTGTATAAGCTGAACGAGTTTATTGTATGTCGATCGATTTTTTCCACAGATTGTCCGTTGGGTACCTTTTTTTTTTATAATTACTTTGAAACCCAATTTTTTCTTGTGCTCACGACATACAACGAATGAAAACCCCTATTTAATTATGCGTCAATAAAATGAAGACGAATCGAAATGAATAGTCGATGGAATATTGGACAAGCTTTATTTATTATTATTGAATTCATATTTCATAAAATGTAATTTTCATATTATTGCACAATTTGACCTATTTTTATAAATTTATCACGGTATTTTTGCTATACCAGTTTTATCCATACTTAACAATTATTTCGATGTATCAGAAATGAAAGGATTTCAACATGAATTTGTTTTTCGACATTATGTTTACAACGTTTTTAGACCAATTGGCAATTATTTATATGCGTATTTGGTATCCAACTATAGTTTGTTTATGTTTGATCAGTAATGTATAAATACATATATAAATATCACAGTGTACACAAGGATCAGTCAAAATGAGCTCCATCAAGAAGTGGGCAGCTGTATTCAAGGAATATATAAAAATATACATGCGTGTATTAATGTATACATATATATATTTTGTGTAGCTGCGTTGCCTCATTCTCGGTCTTAACGTCCAGTTTCCTATTTCTATATTAGGAAGCACGGTCAGTCGATATATTTTGTCATAGAAAATCAGAATGTTTAATTGGCCGAACCGGCCTTTCGAATAGCGCCTACGAAGTGTTTTAATACACGCTATATAATTTATCCATGTATATGCAGAGTAGCGACCTCGAGGCGATATACACCAAACGAAAGATTTTTTACTACGCGCTATACTACGCGAAGATACATCTTATATAGACGTATATAGTAGATTGTATATATGCAAAAACTGAAAACGTTTTATATACCTGTCACGTTGCCACATCGAGTGATGTATACGTTTAAAATTCGTTCGATTTCCATTCAAAGGTAGACCTTGAAAATACGGAGAAGATGAATTATACTTTTGGCTCGTTCACGAGAACGTACTAATGTCCTTTTATTTTCCAAATGTAAGTTTATCATTGAATAAGTTCAAAGTGGGGAAACCCTCAGACCACCACGTGTTTATTTTATTTTTTTTCAAATTAAATCTACATTCAAAAGATTCGCTAAAATATCCGCTCAACATTACCCCGCACTCTTGGGGCTCTATATCGAAAACTGATGCAGGCCTTTTGCCAGAGCATAATAGGATTCGTAGCAAGAATAGTGGGCATTGTGGGTAATTGTGTACGCATGATGCCTTCTGTACTGCCTGAAAGGGATTTGGTTAGATGTCTTGACCGGTTAAATGACCGCCGCTAATACACTTTCGAATTCTTTAAAAAATTGTCAACTATTGTTGAAAGAAACCTTGTCGTAGAAATGCCATTCTTATTGCTCGTGGAATCTTTGAAAAAATAAAGTATCTAACCTTATTTTCATTCGTATAGTTCGCTCCGAAAAAATACATTTTTGTTTTGACGGAAAAATAGAATCCATCTGTTTTATAATTGAATTACAAATACAAAATCACAATTATTTAATTGACACTGTTGCCGCAAACATATTCTTGGTTTATCTTTCGCATTTTTATCAATAAATGATTCACTTTTACTCGATATCAGCAATGACATGTATCAACAGCAGAGTAACGTCAAGAGATGAACATTACCACCGTCGGCAAACAGAATTGGGAAACTACATATTTGTGAAATAATTGACTTCTCACAAATGATGGAACCGTTATTTATTATCAAAATAACAGAACAATATTGTCGTTGTTTAAAAAAACGAACGATACTCGAGGAAATCAACTTGATTTATTTCTTTAGTCAAAATCGCATTGTACAATTCCTGATTTTTTCCTTTTCGAATTCACAAACTTCACGCAGCAGTTCGACGGCTGGCCACCTAGATGTCACTAGGATCCTTCGTCGATGTGTCTACCGCCGTTCTGTAAAGTGTAAACTGTAAACACTGGAAATGGCTAGACGTTTCGTTCCGCGGTGTAACGAAATATCGTGAAATCCAAAATATACATATCTCTCATTGAAATGGTCAAAAAAATATATAGGTGCCTCAACGTTGATGAACAATAAAGTGACGAATCGACATTTGTGCTAAAGTTCAAAAGCCCCGTGGGTTTTCTCGGTGTTATTTATGTTTACGCTTATCAAAGAATAATAAAAGCCGCAATGGAGTCGAGAAGCGACGAAGCAAATTCCAGATCTTTACCGCCTCTCGTCGAAGGTAAAGTTCATGGTTATTTGAAACTTGTCATTGACGAGATTGTTTGGTCACGACGAAGTCCCGGTGATGTGACGGTTCTCGCTTCCTGGTGGGGCGAACTGGACAGTGCTCAGTTCAGGTAATTTAATCCACAAATAATCACAATAGTATTTATAATCAAGTTTTGCTGTTCTCCGCTGTATAAAGTCATGCACGAATTTCAGCACCACCGCAAATTAATTTGAGTTTGTTACCCTGAGTGTTATTGAAAACGAAATTAATCATGAACAGGATGATCATTGAAAACTGATGAAAATTCTAATTTTGAAAATTATTTTCTCCTATTCTTTACTTTTACTCCACAGTAAAGTCAATTTGTTTTGTAAAGTAAAAAACACAAAAATCAATGAGTAGTTTCTTGAAATTTAATATTGGAAGAACACCATGTTAAACTTTCATTAGTTTTCTTCTTGTTACGAAAGAAATATTGAATTTGATCAACAAAGTGTTGGACCTATTCAGTCAACCTTCTTGGTTCCAACTCTTCTTGGATGTGAAACATTTCTTTAAAATGAACCTAAAGGCTCCTTACATGGCAAAATAAGGAGATATTTTCAAAAAACTGCTCCAACACACTAAGAGCCCTGTGCCATGTGATGTTTAAATTGCCAGGAAAAAGCCGTAACAATAGAAAAAAAAAATCCTATTCCATTATGGCAATGCGCAGTAACTTACCTTTCTTTGCTATTCCTCATCCTGCATCTTTTAAAAAATGAAAGAAATGATGTAAGTTTTTTGATTGACAGGCCTGCGGACATAAAACAGGGACATAGTTGTCCGGAGGGGGACATCAGTGAGATTTATGCAATAAGAACGAACCTCGATCTATTTGAGGAATACCTTAAAAATTGTGAGACAGTGGAGCTAGTAGTAATATCGGAGAAGAATCATCAAGTTGTTGGTACGGCTCAGGTAGCCGAGCTTTCGAATTTCTTAAATGGAAAATCTTACTTTCAATATGTTCCTATTTTGAATGACAATGGGAGTAGAACAGGCGATATTCATGTAACAATGAAACTCACCGGTGTACAAAGAAGTGGGAAAAGTCCGACTAAAAAATCGAAGAGCAAAATGTCAACAAAAGACTCAATATTTATTCAGAGTCTTGGGCATCCTAATTCCGAAAAGGACAAGACTGCGTTTCCGTATGAGAACGACCTTCCGGTAGCAATAAAAAATGCCAAACAAAACGAAAACGTTTACAGATCGATACTGAAAGAACGTCGTTCGAACCTGGCCAATCCAGGGTTTAAATCATTGAATGGAGTCAATGATAAACTTGTTGCTCAAGTGGTAGCCAGAGCTCAGAGATTACGAGGAGCGATACTAAAAGAATCCCGAGACGAGAACCCTTTAGCCCTGAGTGAAAGTTCAACCGACAGTTTTTGTAGTGATTCATCGGCCAACAACGAGGCTAATCTGTACGAATATTTTCTTGGTAAAAAAATGTCTCGTTGGGAGGAAAAGAAAGCATTGACTGTGCTGAGAACAACATCGCCTACACCGAGTCTTATTGATCTTGCTACTGAGACGATTCGAACTTGCAGGGACGAGAGAAATGCTCCAATTTGTACGGAGAACAAAATCCCATTGGTCGATGATAACAAAGCTGTGGAAAGGATTTCGATTCCCGAGATTCCCACTCCACGTCCACGCGAAACTTTACCGATCGATTATGTCGACAGTCTAAGAATCGCCGTCGAATCTTTGACTCTTAGTTCTGCCGGCTACAGACGTGTACGTTCCTCTTGTTTGTCACGAGGCGATGGAATTCCATTGTCAGTCACATATTTCGTTCAGTACGATTCCACTTTTGGTAACACTAAAAAATTCAACAGGAAAATTATAAATCAGAGTAAACCTGTTAAATTATGCTCGAGAAAACAAGTTGGCCAAGTTATATATTTCAATCACGAGGCTGTTTATGATCTACCAAAAACCTATCTCCACATGGATGCACCGTTGAAATTCAAAATTTTTCATCGACACTTGAATCAACGTACACCTACTGAACTGGGAATTGGCTCGATTTACGTTGCTGATGCATCACGAGCTCGTTCTCTCAGCTCAACTCAAAGACTCATAATCGTTAACAAGGGAATTAAAATTGGCGAACTAAAAGTAACCGTCGAGCTAGGATGCGACAAAATACACTTTGGCAAACAATTTGTTGAGGCTGTCACATCAGCTAAGGAAAACATTCCTGTGCTTGAGGTTAGAGAACATTACAAGATTGTTTTCCTTCTTATTGTCCATGATTTTTTGTATTATTCAGTTAACAAAAATTAATTACGATTCTTCCGGCTCTATTTTGAGAGTCAACAAATTTTCATGTCAAAAAACTATTCCAGATTTAAAAAACAAAAGGGAATGGATAAAAGTTTAATTATTGCATTCCAACGATGCAAAATAAAATAGTATTAAGAAATAACGTCGAATAAAATAATTGACTTATTCATTATTCATTCCAGGTTTCGTCCGTATCGAGTCTGGAGACTCCAAGATACAGGACCGCGACGGGCGGTGACTCTAAGGAAAATACTAAGCCGTCATCAACTTCAGAAAACAAACCAGAGAATTCGTGGAATACGATGAGCACGAATAGTGTAGGGAGACAAGAAACAAGTCAACGAAGAGATCCACGAGAGGAGGAGAGAATCATCGAACAGGAAAATCCTCGTCGGGAACACGATGACAAAGTTTTGCTTCATGGTTTGATTTACGTAGCTCAGGGGAAAGATTTATCGTCTTTCAACACGTACCTGATATGCCGAGGTTTCTGGCGCGACGACAGAGCCGCAAGTCACGTTTGCACAGAAACGGATAACCCTTTTTATAATTTTCATCAATTAGTAGCGCTCGTACATGGCCAAGATTTGCTTGAACGTACGAGAAACAATTGTATCGTCGTAGAAGTTTATACTCGTAAACCCAACGGAATTGACGAACTTCTTGGAATATCAAAATTATCGGTACATCAACTGTACGTTGCTTACAGAGATCCACAAGTTTTGCCACAGTTGTTGAGCTCAAAATATCCCGTAATAAGCGTTGACGAATGGGTCTCCATAACAAATCCTGTGACTGGTCGGCCCTGCGGACAAATTCAAGCTCTCGTTGCTCTTGGGACACCCGATCAGATCGTTCTGCTAGAAATGACTCGAGGCCTCCGAGACTTCAGCGTAACTACCGATCATCGTAGACTGCTCGATGGACTCTCCAACCAACCGAACAATCCTTCGGACACGAGATTTCCTCATAATCATGAAAATCCATCAACTTACGCGAGGACAAACCGTGATTATGAAAATTATCATTCGAACCACGAGAACAGTGAAGATCGCAGCCTCAAGAATATATCTTGCCAAACAGAAATAACGACTGTAAACTATTTCAAACAAAACAACGCCGGGGAAGAACTCACGAACGAGAACCCACAGAGCAACGTTTTGAATGTAATCGTCGATAGACTAGCGCAAGCACTAAACGCGCCAAAGTCCAGTACTGATCAATCTGCACAAACGGAAATGGACTTCCGTACGAGAAATTCTTGCGAGACTGCAAAACTTCACGAAATCGAAACACTCAATTTGAACCCATCGACCAACAATAGCTTCTCGGGCGATAGCGCCAGCGACGCTGACAGTCAAAGAGATCATTTTCTTCCGTCTCGAGAAATTTATCGAAGCGTTGGAGTTGGAGCTGAATTTGATGATCCGGTGAATCCAGTGCCCAGCACGAGCTATGCGAACACAAATATCGTCTCGATCTCCAATGGATTTAATTCAGGACATTCAGGGACGAATTTACCGGAACGTAAAAATGAAAATTCGAATTCGAGCTTCAGTCACCGGTTCCCTGAGACAATGTCTACAACAATATTGCAAAATCCAGTATCCAATGATCGTTCGAATTCCGACAGATCGGATCAGGAGAATTCTTCGTTTCGCGCCGTCGTTGAAATTGAGTGCGCTCTTCATTTGCCAAAAGTTGATAAAATCGACGAGACTGTTGAGCCTTGTACTTACGTGACTTTCCAAAGGGCACGAAATCTTAACGAGACTCAATATGGATGTTATGTCGTAACCAATCTCTTTCCGTTCAGTTGCAGCCCTAAATGGGATTGGCGATGCGATACAAGACTATCCAACGATTTACTCGAGAACGTAAGAAATTTATTCGATAATTGACGGAAAAAATTCCTATTTATACTTTTCCTTTTATTCGTATCGTTCATTGGATACTTGCACTGATTTTTTCGTCATTTCGAAAAACACATTGAGTTAAAAGAATCCTATATTCTTGACAGACCTGGAAAATTTTGTATTTATTGAAAATCCTAAAAACGCTATTGATCAGGATTGATAATATCGAAATTTCATTTTCATTAGCAATAGAATATAGTTTTCCAAATAAACAAAAATTTGTTCCGATGACCACTTTTCAAGTAATCCCTTAATGCGAATGTTTTTTTTTGTTCGTTACAGGAAGACAAGAGATTAATATTGAAAGTTTGGCGTTTGGTGGAACCCGAGACAAGCATGGAAATTAATTTAGAACGAGACATCGTAATAGGTTTCTCTGCAATCGATGTGTCCGTTCTTACAGTTGGTTTTCCCGTCGTTTCCGGATGGTTTCACGTTATGGATTTTACGGGAAAATGCAATGGTCAAATCAAGGTTACTATAAATTATTTTGTTCACCTTGACATGACGTTCGGTTGCAAAACGAAAACCTTGTTTTATTCGTCTTTTTAAATTTGAAGGTGAGCGTAACACCGTTGGATAATATCGCGGCGTTTGGTAAAACTACGGGCCAATCGAACACATCAAGACCGACACTTCCGGACTTCGATTATTCAAATTTCTCATCACCTTATCCGGTAAACGTGCGGAATAACGGACAAATTCCAAATTCAGAACGCAGCAACATTCAAGAAATCGTAACGAATCGCTCTCAAGTGGAACAAGAGCCGGTGATGGATATGGGACTCAATCTCGGCGAAGCGTCGATGTCTTTCCTGTCCTTATCATTGAAGTAAGAACCTAAAAACAGTATTTGAAAAAATTGAGATTGAAAACAATGATCGGGGTTTAATTCGGCCGACGAATACTTTCAAAATGATCGAACGAATCTCTGCGATTTGTTTAAATTGATCGTATCTTTTTCGTTAATCATATGTTTTCAACGTGTCAGAGTTTATAATAATTAAGTTGCTTCAGTAAACGCACCAAAAATGAATTCATTATATATTTTTACAGACAAAAGCTCACGGAATTGGACGAAATAAAGAAGCGTTTGCAGACGAGGTTGCAAGACGTGACAAATACCGCGTTCGACGACGATTTCGATAACGACTTTGACACGCCAATAGCCGAAGATGACGACGCGAATAATGGAAATACCGAAGATTCGAGAAACGTGCTTCGCGATCTCGAGAATTGGGATCAACAGAGAGAACAGTCAGAGACACAAAGTATGATGGATCAACGTGGTACGATGACGAACGGAAATCGAGGGCATAATCCAGAGGGTTTCGAACGAGTACATTTGACGAATAACAGCAACAGTGCGAGTATCGATGCGAATTTCACAGACACTGGATACTCGACCAGTTCGAACGTTCAATCCTGCCGAAACATTTCAAACGGCAACCGTTATTTCGAGAACGATGACAATCGTTTTTGTTCCCGTGATTCGATCGAGGAAGATACGACGAATGGTTTTGATCGAGCCACCATGTACGCTGGTGTTGAAAATTTAAGCAACGGTCATAACGCGAATCGAGGACAGAATACTTTAAACAGAACAGATGCTTTGAACGTCAGGAATTATCGAAGCGCCGATCCGGAATCAGTGGATTATCGAGGATCGAGCGAAATGTCGAGAAACGTTGAAACCCAGGATAGATCGAACGACGGTAGCGAAGATCATCCGACTCGTGGTACCAGAATGCACATCGGTTATTTGTTGGACAAATTAAAAACACAATTAACCGCTGTACCTCCACCGCCGACCACGAATCAACCAATGAAGCGTAATATTATGGATCTGATAACAAGTCTCAGGAGGGATAACAATAATTTTCCTAACGATACAAAGTGCAATCGTGAGGTTAACGTCAGGACCGTGCCGACCCAGACGGAAATGAATTACGCTCGTGAAACACCGTTGACTCAAATGTCGAATAATTCCACACAGGGCCGAGAAAATTTGATTTCGAACGAGCGAAATGATTCGACAAATGATAGAGAGACTTCGATTAAAACGCAAACGACGAAGCATAAAGTCTCGACCGCCATACGAGAAGAGTTGGCTGCTGACGAGGGAAACGAGACTCTCGAATGTGACGAATTGTCCACTCACTTGATGACTACGAACGTTCGTCATATGGATCTTCAGAGCATTCTTAATCCTTTGCTTTATCAACACGTGATCCCGGACGTTCGATCAGCTCCAAATGACGGGACTATGATTAATCTCCAAAATACCTCGAATAACTTGACCACCCCGGAAATCGAAGATATCGAGCGTCTCGACACGAGATACACAGACAATTTTAATTCTACGATTAACAATGGTCTCAGTAGATTGAGAAATCTCATGGAAACAGAAAATACATTGAGACGTTCTCCCAGCGCAACAGGCACTTCACAAAACGATGAAACATTTCGTCTGACTCCTTCAGGTATTTCGGAAAATATCGATGGCAATATTGACGTTACGGTTATTCATAAACCGTGCAACGACGATCTCATGGCCAGCAATAGCGTTGATTCGACAACGACTATTTCACTGGATAATGATTTTCAAAATGCAACGGAAAACGATGACAACAGCTCGTTAAATTCTACGGAAACTTCGGTTTCCGGTGTATCGAGACAAGCTCCGGACGGCGGTAATCCGGTAGAGGAATCAGGCACATCGATTACTACTAAAATGCAGATTGATTCTCAAGACTCTTCGTCAACGAGTTGAATTCTATGAAAAAATTGAAAACAACAAACCAGCTCGTTGACCATAAATTTCGAAACGACTTTCCATTCGGAAACTCCATAACAAATGTGGGAATTCGCAGCATGTCGTTTCGGAAGGAAAACTCAAAAGAGTATTTCCCAGGATTGAGGATAATTCTTCGCTTGTGTCTAAAAATTTTGAAATTCTTCTTAAATGTCCAACTTCACGAATTTTTCGTAAGTCTTGATAAATACCACGAGAAATATGATACTTTTATCGCGAACTTTTTACGCTTTTTCAAAACATACAGTTGAACCGAAAGAGAAAATTTCTCGTGGCCGATATACGAAATAGCTTCTGAATATTTTTTAATAACAGTAAAAATACTTGCGTCCTATTTGAAGAAAGTTAAAAGGAGTAAAGGAAAAAAAATAAACATCAATGTTTATACGTTAGAGTTTGGATGGTAATTGAAATAATAAATAAATACTTCATAATTGCAAGTGTTCGGTTTTCCTCTCGATCTGACTGACTCAACACGTATGCACAACTAAAATACAATCTTTAAAAAACCCTAAAAGCATTAGCATTATTAACAATTAATTTATCAACTGTTTGATGAAATGATCGATTAATTTCTACACACAAATATGCATAGTTGTCGTATTGTTCAAGGCAATAACTGGATAATATAACAATAGACCGAATATTTTTATACGATCATTCTGTAAATAAATATTATTAAAGTAGCGATCGATTTAATTGATTGTAGCGATGTTCTTCAGTGATAGCGAATAAAAATAAACCCATAAAACAAAGAAGTCAATCTTTAGCAATCTCATTCAAGGATGAAAATTTTATTGAGACTTTGCGTCTGTCAACGTTAATAAACTATTAATACTCAACAGAGTTACAAGAATATTCGATGAACACATTCCTCGATGGCGCGAGTTTTTGGTTTTTAGGCTGCGGCACGTATCCGTTCGGATACAAATTTAGGCAAATTCAAAATTTGCTATTTGAGGTCATTACTCTTAACACCAGAACGATGCTAATTTGAGTTGAACTTTGAGCAATTGATTTCTTTGACATAGTTTCATTATTTAACTTATCAATGCATAGAAATTTGAATTTTTCCTCAAATACAATATTTGATTTTGCCGAACTTGTTTAAGTCGCTGACTTTTGTATTGAGCACATTTTTCGTTAAATTTATTCTTGACTTCTTTTTTTTTCTTCTTATTAATCTTTGAAATATGCACAAAGATAGGCTTCTCGTCGTGTCCATTTTTCAATCTCGCCAGGATGCATCAACCATATTTTTGCATCGGTACCATCGTGCATATGTATCTCTGAGCAATCACGTAGTTTCTGGAACCAAATAAGCCATTATGTAAAAACTTTATTTTTGGCTCAGGATCATTAAACAATATCATCGAACAATAATATGTGGAGTTTGATCAATTGACAGCGAATTGAATGGTAATTCGATTTTGAAAACGAAGAATACTAAAAACTAAGTTCATTGGGGTTCCCATTTTGATTTTATCAGAGATACGCCACATTTCTATAAAAATAAACTCTTTTCAGCGATAAAGTAAACGCCATAAAAATAATAAACTTCATTTGGCAAATTGGAGATTTCAAATGCATGTAAATTTTCAACATTTTCTATTGATATCGATGATAATCTTACACGAAATTCTTGTAGTTCAAGTCTCGTGTGCTTCGAGAGTTTGCGTCGTTCTTCCAACATACAAGGACGACATAGGAAGACTCGATTATTCAAGTGCCAATAATCACCTATTGGTTTTTTACCACACAGTTCGCAAACGTCGTTGTTGCGTTTAGTACATTTGATTTCGACACCCAGCTTCATTCTCACCTTGCCACCGAAACTGTGTTCGTAAAGGATTCTACGCTTCACCGGATCGATATTTTTATACATACCTGGACTGTAACGAAAAAACCAAAAAAAACAATGATCAAACTGAAATTATGAGAGAAAAGAAGTAAGACATTATGATAAATCATCATTGCAAAATTTTGAATATGTTTAAACTAAGTTATTAATGATAATTTATAAATTAACCATAATAATCAATTATAATGACATAAATATTAAAAACTGTTCAAATATTTTGATTTGTTGTAATATCATACCCTGGATTTTTGTTCACAGATGCTGTTTTTCGCTTGGCAGTCGATGCGAATGGATATTTCAGGCTCTTGACTTTGGAAGAAAAAGGGCTTATCGCATAATCCCCTGGTGCTGGGTAATCCTCAGTATGAGAAACGTGAGATCCAAACCGTGCAAGACCACTGTAACCCTTTTTACTAATACTTTCGGCACAAGGCTGAAATTAACAGATTTTTATGTCCTTCTTTCTTTGAAATCAATCTTTTTATATACTTTTTTCTCTAAACATATTGCTACCGTTAAATGGGGATGATCCATTCCCAGTCTTGACAGCAAATCGATTTTAATGCTATTAGGTAAACGTGTAAAATATTTTTCAACGACATAAATTACATAATCTCATTGAAATTTTATACTCAAGGCAATCGATGGCAAAAAAAAAAATATCCTAAACTGAGCACTTTTCTATTTGTAAAATATCAATATTTAGTTCACTTTCATAATTACGGAATTTAGTAACGACACAAAATGGAGTGACTAGAGATCAATATTAATCAGGCAAAAAATGTTTGCTCCAATTGCACTAAAACCGTTGAATAAGGAACGATTCATTATCAGTCTTGACAGCAAATCGATTTTGATGGTTTCGAGTAAAAGCCTATCACATATTTCAACGAAACTATAATGACATGATTTTGGTGAAATTTAACATCCAAGCTGTGTGAATGAAAAATCATTATTTCGAATTGAGTTTTTTTACCATCGTGAAATAGTGATGGAAGAACAAAATACACAAGTCTTAATATTTACGTCGTTTTTGTTATTACGATATTGAGTGAAGGTACAAAATCTTTGAAGTAGGAATATTTCGTTTCACGAATATTGCTTAACTCAAAAGTGGACATTTATTTGTCAAGACTCGATCGATTTCCTTGAATTTTCCACAAGAAAAAAGATGATTTGCACGAGGATATTTCAAATTCTGATAAACATTATTTACGAAAAAAGAGAAAAGATTTTTTTCATTTCATCTCCAACTTTAAAAATACAGCAGTACTTAAAATAATGTAAATAAATTAAAAAAGACATCTACCGAATGAATACGAATTTTCGATTGGAAAACAAAAGTGACAAATACTTTCGTGAATTGACAAATCATTTCAGAATTTTCGAATTATCAAAGATATTTTCTAAATCTTTTTTTCGGATTTTATGCGGATAAAACAAAATAACAGTTTCGTATTATTCGTACAAAAATGATAAAATCTTGGTAAATTAATACATACAATTTTTTTAAATCCACGAACCCAAAAATCAATTTTTTCAGATGCAAACCCTACAAAAGGGTAATTAATTACCTCAATATTTTCTTCAGCATAAAATAATTATCCTGAGCAATAATAGAGTTTAATTTACACCATTCTCTTGGTGTGTTTTCTCTAAAACTCTAAAAAAAACTCTAAAAATCGAAAAGCAGTTTCAAAAAAATATCGATGAAGGAACTTTGCACAACAATATCAAGTAAATTGGATCATTTCGAAGCTTTTATTTACCTTTCCTTTGACAGCATTGAAAGAATCAGAAACGTTATATTTTCCAGGACCAATGTCTGGAAATTCTTCCCGAGCATAATAACGCATAAATGAATTCATGCCACTTTTGGAGCCGGTATCCCGTGGTCGTCCCGAGCCAAAGCATATTTTTTGCTGATCTTGTTTCTTCACAACGTAATTAAAGTCTAAAAAAAGCGAACAACGTGCATTTATCAGCAACGTTACGCAACAAAAAGCAGAAAAAACGATTGAAAAAAATAAATAAAAATAAATGAAATTTGTGCACACTATAGCACTACAATGCCTACGGGAGTGTCATCTATAGCTTCAACTCCAAAAATCCCAATATTTCAGGCAAGATTATCCGCACTATGTATATATGTCGATAAAACGTGTTTTCGAGTTTTGATCGCGTGTATCCATATTATTATTATTATTATTATTATTATTGTACTTAGTGGTGGTTTTATGGGGCATGCATGCCACGCCGCGAGACTATACGCACACGTACCGTCTCGACATACCCACATTACAAACAGGAAGTTTAATAAGTTTTGCGATAATTGCAACTCGCCCTCTACTACTCCCATCGCTGCTCCCATCCCCTCCCTCTTACTCATTCTCGTTAAAGCTCGTTTCTATCTCGTTATAAAAAAACTTCGTTACGCCCTTAACCAGCACCCATCGAATATTACTATGGCAACCACCAATACACTCGTCAATCGCTTATTATCGACTGAAACTTACGTTTAGGGCTTTATTTGTTATTTCCTTTCAATTGGATCAATAGAAATGATTTTTTAAATCATCTTCTCAAATTGAGTGACAACAGTTTTGAAAAGTCAAGAAAAAAAGGAAGAAATTGAAATAGTTTGTAAAAGAGTTGATCTTTGTTTTGTTTTTTACATATGTTTTTGGTTATAAATATTTCCTGTGCTTGGAGGATATTTTTAAATTTCTTCACTCAAACCATTAATTTTTATGAGTCTATTGGTTCCAAGCGTTTGAAAACGCCGTACGCCAGTTCGAAAAATCAGAGTGCACTCATTTTCGCTTATTTATTGGCTCACCTTCCATTGCTCGGATCGTAAAATATTTTTGAAAAAATTGCAAATCCAAGTTTCGACACTGTCTTCTAAACACGAGAGAGTTTTCCGAAATTTTGTAATTATTCTTTTTTTTCTTGTCGAATGGAAAATAACTTGTATGGATTAGGTTTTGATGTCAATCCAGTTTCATCGATCTGTCAACATACAATCTACTGCTCTTGACACATTTTTAAAGCCGTGGTTAAATTCAACTTGATTATGACGTCTCATGAAATATTCAATTTTCAATTTTCTGCCATCAGTTCACAGGATTGAATAGTATTGCAAGAACAACAACTCTTTTGGCACATCTTTAGTTTAGAAAAAAAAAAAACACCTTTTCCTTTTCATCAGATAAAAGTAAATCGAATGAACGATAACTAATTATAATTTCGTTAATTTACTAAAATTTATTTCACTTTCGTATTGCTTTTCTTATTTTCATTTTTAGTATATTAGGTTTTATTATTTGTGCTATTTTTTGTTCTATTTTCTGGATTTGGCTCTTGCATTTCTATTTGTAAATGGGTTCGCCCGTATTGAAATGAATAAATAAATAAATAATTGTCAGTATGTTTGAACATTCCGCGCGTAACAGCGCCACAACAGGAAAAGAGTTTCGTAAATGGCGCTGTTACAGTCAAATTGACACCATCGCAATCTTATTCTCAAAAAATCTTGAAATTTAATACATATTTATTAATGAAATCTATGTTAATCCTCGAAGTAACGTTTAATAATGTATTTTTTTTCGGCAAACAAGCTGGATGTCGATGTTTCATGAAATTTGGTTCCAAGCGAATATATTGTCACCGGACATGCAATTGAGAAGTTGTGTTGATTCGAGCAGTTTATCGTGCCCCCTTGGTTTTCAGGTCGATCGTGTTGTCCGTACCTACGGTCCGTCCGTAGCCGTCTTTGCCTCGCGATGCGTCCGCCGATGTGTGTTTCTGCACATGGCCGTGCCATTCGACGGGCCGTCACATCGCTCCACGAAAATAACAACTTTATCACCGGTAATAATAATCATTCAAGCGCGTCGAGATACACGGCTACGTCGTTGAAAGCATGATAATCTTTTTTAACAAATAAATCATCGACTTTTCGCGCTTTTTAGACGATAAAAACCAGTGTGTCGAATTAAAATGGGAGGGCGAGCGAAGAGTGGGAAGGGGGGAAGAGAAAATCGTACAGTAGTAACCGCTTCAGTGCTCGGCGTTCAGCCGATCACGCCGTCTACACGATCGTACAATTGCGTGTTTTTTTTTCTTTTTTTTTTTTTTCAATCCTTTTATTTACTAATGGAGATAACAGGCGAGTGCAAGTTCCTCGATGAAGTTTCAAAGACCGCGCAACATTGTATACGGCCTTATCGCTGTAAACTTGAATCATTTTTTTCCACTCTCTGTCTCGTTCCTTCCGTTTTTTTTGTCTATCTCTATCGTCGTAAGCCTGCGAAAGTGCCCAAGGCCAGGATGACGAACGTTCGACACATGCGACTAAATTCTGAATTAAACTCTCGACCAAAATTTATCTCGACCCACAGATCATTGTATAGATTCAGTTTTCGAAAAAATTCCCAAAGCTTACACTTGTTTCGAGTTTTGGGTAATATACGTTTCAAAACTGTACAACGTTTTTTTTATCTTCCATGCTTTTTTTTTTCCATTTTATACACACATTCAACTGATTTAATTTAATCATTCAGGAAAAAAATTCTTGGTCATTCTTGTGAAACTAAATAATTTTTGTCATCCTTCTGGAACTCCGTTTATTGGAGCCACAAAGATTCATTATCGAGCAATAACCTCTCGAACTATATTTTTGCTGTTTATTTATTGTTTGCTGAATATTACTAATTGTTTTTTTGATTTTCTTTATTTGTAGCCACATTTTATCATATATTGTATCCGCCATGACTACTTCTTCGGAAGATGTTCTCATGCAAGTTGGTCAAGTGCGTTACAAAAAAGGCGATGGTACTCTGTACGTTATGAACGAGCGAATAGCTTGGATGTTGGATAATCGAGATACAGTGTCGGTTAGTCATAAATACGCCGACATTAAACGTAAGTTCAATATATTGCTTAAATAATTGACTCAGTCCGGCAAGGAAAGCGAAATATTACCAATTTTCATGATTTCAGTACAAAAAATATCACCGGATGGAAAGTCTAAGATACAACTTCAATTAGTTCTCCATGATGGGACCTCGTCCACTTTTCACTTTGTCAATAAAAATGGCCAGGAAGCTCAGGTCAAAGATCGTGATGACGTCAAAGAATTGCTCCAACAGTTGTTGCCTAAATTCAAAAGAAAAGTGAACAAGGAGCTGGAAGAAAAAAACAAGTAAATCATAATCCTTTTCTATAAACATTTTTGGAATCGACGATCTATTTCGTTTTTGCTAAGTGCAAGTTCCTTGGAAATTTTTTACAGTGTATATTTTCTAGAAAAACTTTAGAAGCTGAACGAAATTTCGAAAGGCAATGTCTCGTGGTTAAGGCCATTAAGGTTTTCGAAGAACTTGTTTATCAAATAAGTTTAATTTATTCCTAGATTGCTACTGGAAAATCCTACGCTGCTGCAATTGTATCGAGATCTTGTAATAACACAAGTCATAACTTCTGAAGAATTTTGGAGTCAACACGCAGCTACTTACACCCAGGCAAAGAATAGTCAACGTCAAGAGATCGGCGTGAATAGTGCCTTCCTTGTAAGTAACTATTAGTTCTATTCACCTTTCGAGCCATGCATTTTTCCTCACGTGCTTCAAATTAAGCACTCGGCAGTTTTTGGAATCGCTGAATGGGAGTTTCAATTTGAAATGTTGCAATTCAAAATGAATTGGTTCTTTCGTTTTTTAAAGAATAATAAACAACTCACGAAATATTTCCAAAGAATTCTATAAAATAATTTGGAGAGTAATTGAGTTTGTAAAAAAATTGTCAATTCGATGTTCATCAATTGTTTCCTAAACAAAACTAAAAACCCATTATTATTGAAATATTAGTTCGATTGTTTACAAACTAGAAAAAAACGAAGATATTTGGTTTATTGATAGCCTTTTCTAGAAAATTTATATGATTAATAATTTTGTACGACATTTTATATAATCTGTTGTGGTGCGTTAATTTTTCAGGCTGACATAAAGCCTCAGACTGATGGTTGCAACGGTCTCAAATATAATCTCACACCCGACATAATGGAGTGTATATTTAAAACTTATCCGGCGGTAAAAAGAAAACATCAGGAGAACGTGCCTCACAAAATGTCGGAATCCGATTTCTGGACCAAGTTTTTTCAGTCACATTATTTTCACCGAGATCGTATAAACGCCGGGACCAAAGATCTATTCACCGAGTGTGCCAAGATTGACGATCAGGAGCTCAGAAGAGACATACAGACTGGTATAAATGATCCACTCCTCGATATAACTTCTTTCGAAGACGTTGCGATGGAAGACAACTTTTGCACTGAATCTGGAAGTACTGATAAAAAATCAGACCACAATATACATCAAAGTATGATAAAGCGCTTCAATCAACACAGCATTATGGTTTTAAAAGCGAGTACTGCCAAAAGACAGGAATCCAAAACGACGGAACCTCAGCTCAATGGTTCGGCGTCCAGTGCTAATAAAAATCCACCAATTACGAGTCAAACAGATGATCAACCAAAGAATAAAAAAGTAATTTGTACAAAATTTTCTATTGATCAAATCGAAAGTATCCTGCAATATTTTTAGTCCATATCAATGCACGCTCTTGAATCAATTCTTAAACATAGAAATACAAAAGTTTCAATGTTCAAATTAGAACATCAATAATTATACCATTTTTATGGATGTGTTTGATCTGTATTCGTCAATTTGAAATATTTACCTTTTGAAAAGTGATTATGTTATTAGTAACAATTATCTTGGAGCAAGTCCTGTAAATTTACAATTATGCTCATTTATTCATTTATTCACAGCTTAGGATACAAGAGAAATTGGTTTATGACGATTTGGACGGAAGTAGCGAGGCAAAAACAAACGTCAGTACACCACTTAACTTGGCTCACGTAGATAGGTATTTGCATGGTCCTGTGGCCGGTACAATTGCCACCGAATTAACTTCCGAGGAAATGCAAACCACGCTGATCCATCTGAAACGCGAAGCAGCGAATTGGGTAAACGGCAACAGTTTACCGAGACAACCATCCAGTTCGTTAGTCAGCTCGTCGGCTGCAGTTTCCGCACTTGGTGAATTAACACCAGGCGGGGCTCTCATGAAAGGATTCCGCGAGGACAATGTTGGCCGTAAGTTATTTATCATTCTCATTTTAATCACGTTTTCAAACAATTCTATATTCTGGTTCTAAAAGTTATGCTTGAATCAATATAAAAGATGGTAACGACGGATACTTAAAAAAAGACGCAATGAAATCTAAAATAAAAAATATGCACAAAACCTCATGTTGGAGTATTATAAAAGTGCGATTGTGTTTCACACAGTTCACAGCCTTTTTACTTCTCCTTTTATTTAAACTGACTTTATTCACTTTTTTTTTACGTTAAATCTCTCGAAAATTGGATTGTGAAGGACTTTCAATGGTAAAATACACAAAACAAATATTGTACAGCAATCACGAAATCCATACTCACAAAAAATTCAGACGATATCGTAACTAGAATGAAAAAATACGCATGATCAGAAAATTGTTATTTCAATACATGTAATCGTAATTTTTTACAAGCTTCTTTTATGATATTTATTGGTATTTTTGGATCCATTGATAATTCCTTTTACAGAGTTAATACCAAAGGACTTGGAGAAAGAACTCCGTAACGTTTACGTATGCACGTGCGAGTTGTTAAGCCATTTTTGGCGAAGTTTTCCACCGACGACACCGCAACTGGAGGAAAAAGCAGTGAGAATGCACGAGGCTTTGCACAGGTTTCATTCAGCCAGGCTAAAACCTTTTGAAGTACGTGCGAAAATGTTAGTTGTTACGCAATCCACAAAAGTGGTTAGGAATATTTTCTTCTGTTACTTAATGAAAATAATCGATCGTTTATATCTTTTTTTGCAGGATCGCGTACAGCGAGAATTCTCTGCGGTGTCTCAACACCTGACGAGTCATTTGAATCAGCTATTGAATACGGCATACAGAAAATTTGCTGTATGGCAACAACGAAAGTTACAAATGAGGTAGCCAAGGCTTAATGTAAATGGCCTAGTCGGAGCTACGTAATGTAAAAAGTCAATGAAAGTGCACACTGAGCGCGTACCCGAGCAATATCAACGACCCCACCACGGATTGCTCTTGTGTTTGTTTGTCTTTGTGAAACGTTACCGTAACGGGAAATATTTCTGCAAAATTACCCCGCCCCTTCCTCCCTGCCCTTATGAAGAAGTTCCGCATGAAAACCAAAGTGGAATCGAGCAATCAAAACGCTTTCACGACGAATTTTTGTCAGCAGCGTAAAACATTCAATTGTTCATTTGTCTCTTGTCGCTCGAGGATAAAAACAAATATTGTTGTGGCTGAGGGGCATTTTTTCAATCTCCCACCATTAACAATCTCCGCGAAAATCCATTGTGCGGATCACAAGACTTGTTTCGTTTATTTATTATTATACGTTTTTCAGTAATTAAAAATAGTATTTCGTTCGGCGAATAAAGTTACGTCGAGTCGACGAACGAACTGCTAAAGTGCCACGCGATTATTGGAGTCAAGAGACATTGAAAATGACCCATCGAGTCAACCAGGAGTCTGTCACGAATGCTGCCTTTATTCCAAAAGAAAAACTCTCGAAATCGTATTGATACGATAGTTTGCAAAAAGATAAAAAATAAGGCGATGATTACACAACTGCATCGATATCCAGAAGTCACGATTATCGTGACATACTCAACTAAGTGTCTTAACGTTGTATTCCTATTTTTTATTAAATTTGCCATTCACAAATCAAGCTCGTCTACATCATTAATTATACGGAGAAATAATTATCCCTACCAATCAAGTTCCATCTTTTTTTTTTAATTATTAAATATTCGTCACCAATCGAATATTCTCACTTAATGACATTAGACATTCATCGTATTGATGTTTCTACATTCTTTTTTCACTTTCTTGATGAAATGAAAAGAAAAAAACCAATTTTTACTGATGATGTTGATCACGAACAAAAGATAATGATTCAATTAACAAAAATAAACAATGAGATGAATGTTCAATGTGTTGAAGCAATGTCTCGAATTTTATTGGTCCAACACGCTTACAATCACGAAGACATATCATTCATTATTGTCGATTTTTGCCATGAATGATAATTGCTGTCATAATAAATGTATTCTCACATCGTTATCAAGATGGAAATAGTACTTTCTGAGAATCAATGTCACGTCAGAAATATTTCAAACATATTAACGTTGCTTGAGGTTTCTTTTTGCTTTTATCCTTCATTCTTCGAACTCAAAGTCTATGAAAATTGAAGAAAAAATAGGCCTGCATCACGAAGTTTATTGAAGGGAATTTTCGAATTCTTCTATGTACCGTTCGCATAGTTCCAAGTTGCTCAACGTCAGTTACGATTGTTTTTTTTTTTTTAATCCCGATTTATCGGAAATTGATTGGAGAAAGTTTTCGATGAGCTGGATGAGTTATTTGGCCTCCAAACATGAACAGAAATTGGTTTTCGGATGTGGACGCGAATTAACAGGAACTGCCTTGGGCTATAAAGTTCACTTTAGGAGATGTTGCGGAATTGGGTGTCTTCGAACAGATTTATATGAATATACAAACTCCATATGTATACACTTGCAATCTTCTATCGTACGCCGAGCACATAACATTGATAACATAATATTGAGGAAGAGAGGAACGAGAGACGCTCGCATGTACGCGTCAAATACATACGTCGTGTATGAGGCGTGGAGGGGGAAAATATTCAGGCGTGTCGCGTTAGAAATGGCGACCCACAATTTAGATATATATCTTTTGATTTTGATACTGATCCGCGTAATCCTAGAAACGCTTTTATACAGAATTTTTTCGGCTTTGTGACAATGAAAAAGTATTTATCATCCATTGTTTACATTTGTGCAATCATATATCGAGTATCGAGCATTATTTTTTATGAACGATCAACAGGTAGCTGAGAGAAAAAAAAATTACGATTTTGTATTTAAAAAAAAAAATTGGCACAGCACTGGTAGTGACAGCTCCATGTCCAATTCCCCTTTCAATAACGTTTGTTAGATGAAATTATTGCTCGGAATTATGCATTGTCACAACATGAGGTTCACGATTTGTATTTCGAAGTACGGTCCTGATCGAATTGACGTGTGGGTGGAACGTGGCCGGTAGTTATGGTAGGGGATGAAGAGAGCGAGAGAGAGCGAGACGTAGTACGACTAGTTATGAACATGAAGAAAACGCTTTCCCCCTTTCATTGTTTGAAAAATCCCGCCTGCTCCTTTCCCTTCCCCCCGCGTTCATAGCACTCGCACGGGCGGCCACCCGCAATCGATAGATGGCGCGCTCTATTGTTGACTCCGATCAAAATGGCAGCCTGTAATGGGGCACTGCGGTGTGCACAATGTTGCTACTCGCTAACGTCCGTGTTAAATGTCCCGCTAAACGTTTCGACGAAGAAATAAAACGTCTGTTCGCGGATTAATCGATACAACAGTTGTTCAAATAAATCATAGAATATTCGGAGTTAGAGTCATGCGGGAATTTCGTCGTAATCGTCGCGTGACTCGATCGTTCCATCTCGTGCTCGTCTATCAACGAATGTAGCCATATTTTTGTTCTCTATCTTTCTCTCTCTTTCTCTCTGTGTTATCCGGCGAAAAAACGTCCCCTGCAGAATCGCTAAAACTTGGCAACCGAGAAAGTTTTCTATCGTGCTTCATTAAGTTTACATTTGTGAATACGAAACTTTATAATCGCGTTTTACTGCCTCTTTGTCGAGAGGCGTAAAAGACGTTTCTCGATGCGAGAACATTTCGACGTTTGTGTCAAGTTCCCGCGGTGACGCCTCGGCAAGTTCCTGGATACCGAACCCGGGTGTTTTTCTGACCTCAAGGGTTATCGTCGATCTAAACTTTTTTGGTTTTTTTCTAAACAGTGCTTGTCAAAGTCGAACTTTTCGCGTCAGTTATAATAGGCTTGTGTTTTTTTTCTCGAGACTGGTCGTCGAGATTTTATGATTTGGGTTGAAAAATCCAATTTTCGACGATTTGGAATGAAAACGTTGAAATACTCCGAAGTTATTACTCAATGAGGTAAGCTCTTCTTTTTCCTGGTACAGCTACGTTGTGCTTTCCCA
Source organism: Campoletis sonorensis (assembly GCA_013761285.1). Taxonomy (NCBI): domain Eukaryota; kingdom Metazoa; phylum Arthropoda; class Insecta; order Hymenoptera; family Ichneumonidae; genus Campoletis; species Campoletis sonorensis. Next base: position 176,414 of record JACEOJ010000121.1, read on the forward strand.
AGAGGAAATCCATGAAAGTTATGATTGACAGTGGCTGTTGAGGCTCTACTTACGAAAATCTTTTAACCTTTGTTTTACAGAGTAAGATGGAACATTGCGTCTCATGAGATAAATCTCGTTTATGAGGGAATTTCCTCATCTGTGTTAGATTAGAACCAGTCGATAGGTAGAAATATTTTTTCTACATGTTTATGATAGAATACGACGATAGTCTTTTCAAAGATTATGTTATGTACGATCCGGCGATCAATTGCACATTTCTGGTGAGAAAGAGCCTGCTGAGGGCAGGCTAGGCACCCTGGTGCCAAGCGTGGGTGATGGATCCTGTTGGCCCATGGTAAGATTCAACATTTATTTCATTATTTTGACATTAAATGATGACGAAGCTTGCATCGTAGGGATGCATCGAGATAAAGAATGTCTCAATGTGCAGTCATCTTAAAATTGACTGCATCTCTACTAAATTCAGACAATCTTCCATTAGGAGGAGTTTACTCATTTTTTTCCTAGTTGCGTTCCAACGATGCAAACTTCATTATTATGTAAATTTATGGTCTTTTCTACCTTTGTACTTTTTACAGATCTGTACTTTTTTACGTAACAGTATTTTCTTTAATATGGGAACTGATTCAGTGAGTTTCCAATAAAATTATGGAAAAAAAATTGAGACTAACTGTCATAATTACATTAAAAATAAATTCAAGGTCTAGTTTTTTTACCTCCTGATACACTTAATAGAATGATCATTCAAAATAAGCAAATCAACGTTATAAACTGTTGGGTGGAATTCATCCAAAGATGAAATAATAGGCTCTAATTACAATTAATCTTCAAAATAAACTTGTCATAATCAATTGATAGATTCATAGAATAAGTTACGTCAAAGGCTAATCATGAATTCATTATATTATTAATAAGAAATATCAGAGGATAAAAGAATCTTTACAGTATGTTCTAACAGTAGTCGGTCTGCTATAATTTGATGAGTGAATAACAAAAGTCCATAATTCTGAAACAACAATTGTATTAGAATCCAATAAACGCTCTGTATCTCTGCGTTGCTTGATTGTCTATTTTTTTTTCGTAAATATAAGTAAATTAAATCATGATAAATGAAAAAGTAAAATGAGGCACTTAAAATCGTAGATAACAATGATTAATAATGAATTTGTCAAAAGGTACGCGTCGTACAACCGTTTGGCCGCGGGAACTGCGTCGGGTAGCTTTCAAGCAGCAGGATCATCGCCGAGCGGTGAATTTGTGGCACATCATTTGACAACGGCGGCTAGTCAGGCAGTGCCATCGACGACAACGTCGCAATTATTGCTACAGGCTGCACACACTACCGCTTCGTTGGCTGGTCAACCGTCGCCGTTTAATCCGGGTGGCTTTTTGTCGCCGCCGCCGGTCGGCTACGACGTTTTCTCGCCACTGTTTCATCATCCAAATTCGAAGCAGGCGCACTATGTCACACAGCATCGTCAGGCATTGGCGCAGGTCCAGCAACAGCAACAGCAACAACAACAACAGCAGCAACAACAACAACAACAACAACAGCAGCAGCAGCAGCAGCAACAACAGCAACAACAGCAGCAGCAACAACAACAATCGGTTTCTAACGCGAAGCAATCGACTCCGGAACCCGAGGCACCACTTCGTGAAAATTACAGCTCGTCCCATCAGCAACAAGCAACGTTTTTCGAGCATCAACCGCAATCATCGTCACCAACAGCAGCAACGCTCGCTTGGGCTCATCAAGGAAATTCTCAGCTTCCAAGTCCTTTCGGAATATTACCACACGAGAGTGTTGTGCCGTCATCACCGGGACCTCCTTCGTCAAAAGCCAGTGGCACACCGTACGAGGCAAACTTCAATTCCCATTTTCCTTCGTCAGGTCAATCTATAAGCAATCTCAACTCTCAACAGTTGTCCTCCAGTGGTGTTAATCAATCGGATTTCAAATCCGCGAACTATTCGGACGGTGGTAAGAAAGCGTCGAATATCGTGAGGACAACGTCGCCAACAGTTGCACCTAAAAACGCGGTTTCGACCTCACCAGCTGCGAGCGGTGGACAAGCATTTTTTCAACAAGTGCCCGGATCGTTTCCTCCTGATGCGCTCAACGCAAGTTCTTACGTGAACGAGAATCAAACGACCAATTCAAAGACTGTTCAAGGCACTCTGCAGCATCAACAACAACAACAGCAGACTTGTATCGTATCCACGGCCAGTAATAATGCTACTAAAGATTATCGTATTCCTCAACCACCGATTGCCGCGAGAGCAGCCGCAGCGACTACCATTTTTTTAAACACCTCGGCACGATCGTCCGTCGCGCAAGGGCAGGAGAAAAATACAGTAGCACGAAACTTTACTTCACCCTCGGGAAAAAGTGCGTCTAACGCTCAACAGGTTGTACAGACGAAAGCGCAAACTAAAATTTATCCGGAAATAGTGAGCCACGGGGACGTAAGGCGAAACGACACTGTACACGAGAACAGTCAATCTTCGCCTATAAGCTTCTCCATAATGGATTCTCGAAATATAAATTATCCGGGCAACGGCGGTAATAGTTGTAGCAATGGCAAAATTGCCAACAGTCAGAGAGCTACGGGGAATAGCAATTTGCAATCACAACAACAGCAACAACAGTTTCACGTTCTTAATCAGCAACAAACCACATCTTACAGACATTATTCAACGGGCTCACAGAGTGACTCGGAGTATCATCATCCGGGAAGATCGAAATCAACAAATTCAACGGATTCGGCGTATTCGTCGAATACTTCGAGCCAAAACGGGCCTGATTGTGGTGTTGTTGTGCCTCGAAGACCGAGTCCTTTGCAGGCACATTCTCAGGCGAGTCCACTAGGTCACGTGCCAAGTCCGGCTTATCCGATGTACAACAGTCCTATGACAACAATGTCGTCACCTTCACCTTTACAACAGCACAACGAAAATAACGGTAATAATCATTGCACCAGCGGTGCAACGTACAAATCAACGGTTGTCCAGCAACAGCAGCAGCAACAACAACAGCAGGTGACTCCACCTTCACCGCTGGATGTCACTGTACCGAGACCGTCGTCGCAAGGACAGGTAGCATATTCCTCGGTGATCACGAGAGTTCTCGGTAATCCAGAAAATTCGAAAGCTGCTTATAACACTGGAGAAAATAGAAATTACGAGAGACAACAGGAATTTGGTCAGAAGCAGCAACAAGTTTGTTGGGAAAATGAGAATCGTCAGGCAACGAATAGAAAATTTTCTGTTACAACATATGCCGCTAATACGGCAGACATGAATCCGCAAAGTTTACCAGCCCAGCAACAGGCTCAGAGAGTTCTTAATATATCGGAAAGACAACAAGCTTATTTTGATTCGAGTCAGGTAACTCTTCAAGATTTGAGCAGTTGTCGCGGTGATCCGATGAGTATAGTGAAGAATTTGCAGAATTTGCAACAAGGTGCTTGTCAGATGCAGCAACAGGGAGCACCGAGTGCTGCGGGAACGACGTCGACGACGAACGCGTCAGCGACCGGCCAGAGTGATGTACAGAAACAGGTTGAGGAAAGACAACGGAAAAACGACGCACCCAGCAAAAAGCGACGAAGTTTTGAGAAATCTGGACATGCCACATCGACCCTCAATGATCTTGCCGGAGCTGCAGCTATGACGGAATATCTTAGCAGAATACCACCTCCGGCTCATCATAATTCCAATCAACAGACTCAAAATGGCTATTTTGACTTTGAAAGATGGAATCTTGCTCCTCCACAAGCCAAAATATTCCCCGGTTCACCAGCCTCCTTTGGCGGACAAACGAGTCTTCATCATACGGGAAACTTTGTGGGCAATCCCGCTCATCAACATCAATCGTTGATGGTACCACATCATCACGCTCCTCCACCCATACCCTATTTTCCAGCGTTTCACATACCACCGGGACATCACCCTCATCATCCTCCCCATGACTATCAATCTTCGGGTACGGTCGAAATAACACCTGTGCCCTTTAACGAAAACTCCAATCCACCGGCTCAGAGCGGTACTTGTTACCAGGAAGTACGGGAGGATCAGCCGAAAGTTATTGTGCCCAATATCGAGGAAGAACTTGGATTTTTGCAGCAGGAACATGGCGTAGCTGGAAGTGGCAACCGTGACACTAAAATATCCAGCAAAGATCCTAATACAGGCTTCATGACGAGTTACCTGAAATTTCTTCAAGGTGACAGAGAACCTTCTCCACCGTTGGCTCAACGAACAGGTAGAAAAGCTACCTGGAACAAAACGAAGCCATACGTACCGCCTGTACCTCTGAAAAAACCCAATGAACCAACTACAAACGGTGAAGTTTCGAAAGGTTTTACTTCTGATAAACCAACGACGACAACCACCAAGGAACCAGTTATCGATTATGCCAACGATCCAAGATACTTTCCGTTGCCGAAAGAAAGAAAAAATTTCGATTCGAGCGACGATGGCATTACCAGTGATGATGACTTTCCCTTCCATACAAGAAAACCTGAAGTTAAAAAAACACCTGCCTCTACACATACGGTCGTTTCTGAAAGCCCTAAAGTCGATATAGTTAAACCCAAGAAAGGCAGACCACCGAAACACGGTAGTGCTGCCGACAGAAAGAGGAAAGCTGCGGCCGCTGCGGAAATCAGTAGCGGAAAACACCGGAAACACGACGATGGTGAGTATTCTTAAAACTCACTAAAAATCGGGCTAATCGCATAGTATTGAAAAATAAAACAGAGAAAAAATTTTAAATCAAAAGTTGATCACGCAGTTCTCATATTGTTTGGGCATTCGTGAACATTTCGTATTAAGAAACTTCTTCATTGTTCTTTTTAAGCAAACATGAATTTCAGTCAATTTCACTGTATGTTTTGTGTTTTCCAGAAATCATAGAATTACCGCCAAGACGAGAAACGTCAAAGCGAAAAGCTAAAGAAAGAATATCAAAACGCGTGGTAGAAATTTCGGACGAAGAAGAACAGGGAGACTCTGATTCCGATCCAGCCTGGACTCCAGCGGCTACACTGATCGGTGAGGAGGAAGAAAAAAAGAAGAAGCGAGGTCGTCCGGTGATATCGAAAAAATCAAAACGTCTACTCGACGAAGAGGGTTATTCTTCCGGCGATGTGGTTGTTCTGAAGAGTCGCGGTCGAAAGAAGAACGACGGATCTTCGAGCAGCAAAATGTCGTGTAAAATCGATGAAAAACTTTTGGCCGCCGTCAGCGACGAAGACATTGATATTTCTCCATTCAAGGTAATTTTTTTGTTGCTTTTTACAATTTCAAACACTCTTGCATTTCGTATAACTGTTCAAAAAATTCAATATTTCGTGTAATTATTGACGCAAGCAGCGTTCTGTCGAGGATTCCGAAGATAGGGTAATGCGACAATTTTCTATGCACCATCACTTCAATATTCACTCTGAATGTTTAACTCATAAAACTGTTACTCTTTTTTTTCAAGTCTGGCGAATTCGTCGTGATAAAAGCCGATCTGGAAGAAGAATTTCCACCTTTGTGGCGAATCGATGGTAAAACTTTGTTGCAAAAGTACGAACCATTCCAGTCCGAAGGAAAAACTTTGTACAGAAACATATCTACGGTAAGAATTGATGTTTCTCAACAAAATCAAATAATGACAAAAAACAAAATTGGTTTCTCGTTAACGTTCATTGTGTTTAACAGTATTCGGGCTGGGCTCCACAAAATCGACACATATATCAACAAGTACCAGTGAAATTCTGGCAGCAAGGAAAATTGGAGACAGTGGTGGAATTTCTGCGTGATGAAATGATCATTGACGACAGGTTATATTTCTCATTCACGTACAATCAAATCAAGTGATCAAACCTAAAGTTTTAACCAACCAATTTTTGTTATCAGCGAGTGCATAGACAGATCGATGAAGGAAACAGAAAAGTTCCAGGACAACTTTGAAGTGTACATACAAACTCTTATATCCCAGGCGCTGGACTCGAATTTCCTTACGGAAATATTTCAGGAACAAGGTAACAATTGATCCATTAAGTTTACTAATTATTTTACATTTGACTACATTCATTTAATTTCGTTCCTTTAATCCAATCTCCTGCTGCATATAATGTTGAATAAAGAATTTTTGCATTAGACATTTATTTTAAGATATGAAAAGTTTAAGCGATACAAACATAGAGATACGTTGATTTGCTTACCATTTTAAATAATTATCATGACCCTTGTAGATGATTATTTCCTGTCGAATGTAAAGACAGTGGACGAAATCACCGAGGAGAGAAAAAGACGATTATTGTCAACGACCAAATGGCAGCCTCACACTGTCACGGCTTTATCAACGTGGCCGTGTTTAAACGTTTTGAAAGATCTCATGCAATCGGAAACGAAGGGGAAACAATGCACAGGTTGCCAACAAAATAAGGTCCATGCTAGAATTTTGTTGTATGGACAACCTTATAACGCAACGACCCTCGAAGGTGCTCCACCGGATCCCAGAGTGCCTCAAGAAAAGGTGAGCATGCAGTTTTAAAACAAAAATCATTCAAAAAAATGTTTAACTCCCTTTAAACCTCTTCGAAACAACAAATGAATAAAAATTTATGTTCATATGACTTCGCAGGACTTTTTGTTCTGCCGGGTTTGCCAAGCAAAAGTAATGCTTTACAACAAAGTTGCCCATCAAAAGTATTTGATGTTCGTGGAATGTGCGAGGAGAGTAGCAGACAAGAGACTGGCTGATCCTCACAAGGACACGACGATAATACTCAACGAGTTACTCGCTGATGAGGCCTGGCTAAATCAGGTAAAAAATCTGCTAATACTCTGCTTACTGACGAAGCTTCATTATTCGATAAAACGAATATTTAACTTACGCTTCCGATTTGACAGTTATTCAAAGAAGTTCGTGGCATTTGGGCGGAGATAGACAGCATAGAGCAGCAAACAAAGACGAAGCTGACCACGTTAACCTCCTCGAATGCTGCAAGAAAAACGGACCTAACAAGTTCAACGCAAGTTTCCATCAGTACGCCGCCTACGAATGACGTTAATCAAACGAGTATCGATTCACACGTGCCTATTCCGACAGCTATGGACTCGAGTCAGTCGGAAGCTGCGACGATTCTTGACTCGAATCAAATGACAATAACACCGTCGTCTTAGTCGTGAAAAATCAGCGAGAATTCCTCTCCCTACAGTTTCTTCATGACGAAGGATCCATTGAATCCTATCCAGAATGTGATACCAGATGTGTGCAAAACATAATAAACGGACCTGGACTAAGCAAAAGCAAACTCAGAAAAGAAACGCCACGAAATATTAATAATGAACGTTTTTTCGTGAAGTGCTTGGTTCTCCACGTTGATATCCTCGAATACTGCAAAAGCATTCGACGAACATTTAAAAAAAAGTGCCGGGAATGCCGACGAGGATTCTGACCGATCTTGTGATAAAGTTCGATCGCGAATGCAGACTCTTCGTACTTTCGGCGGGTACGCCATCGTAATGAAAAAACAAATCAGAGTAATGAAACTTTTTGGATAATCCCAGTGGGTAATTTTATTATTGAACGTTCGAAGTGACGAAACCGACGAGTAAACCCCTGAGCAATGTGAAAACTCACTCGCAGTATATGTGTAATATTCTATATCACGTAAATGACTGTTGACCGTCTTGTGGATGGTACGCGGTGACCTTCTTTTTTTTGCCATTTACGGTAGTCGTAACCATACACGAAAGAAATCATGTACGAATATCGATGTGAATATAGATTACTAGGTTATAGTGGTTCGAACGCGACGCAAAAAAGTTAAGAGAAAAAGCATGTTCTCTGAGAGAAGAAAAAAGAAAAGAAATGCGAGCAAGTTGATTGTGAGATCCTTGAATATGTTTTATACTTGCAACATTAACAACTTATTCGTTCGTGCGACGTACCAGCATAATTTATAACGTCGCGGAGGAACGCATTACATTCATAAGAATTTGTATAAATTATCTCAAACATACACAACACAAACGTCGGTAATTACCTAATATTCGATGCTAAGATTCAATTTTTTTTTGTTTTTTTTTTTTAATATCCTTGAATAGAAACGACCGATCGTTCTATTTTGTCAGGGAGGAAAAAAACTTGCTACAGATTCGGTTAGGCTCGCTCCGTTCTCATATTTATTGGTTATCGTCCATATTGATATTTTTTTTTTCTTCATATGGGATATGTACATAAATCATTGAGAGCGAGTTACTTTGTCAAGGACTACAAAATTTTACGTAACATTGACCTTTTTATCTTTCTCTGTCTTTCTCTCTTCCCCTCATTTTCACAATTCTTCCATCGCTAGGGTGAACGTTATTTTCCTTTTTTCACTATCTTTCTTTTTAAGACCCGGACACACATCGCGTCAACGCTGAAGTAGCTTTTAAATATACTTTCCAATAGAACATAGATAATATAATGAAAACCATGCTCGCTACCAGTTGTACAGTAACCGGAAAAACGAACTCCAGGATATATTTTGTAAGTGGCACAATTTTTCATTATTATTGCCACTTTTATTATTATCGTCATCATAATAATAATTATTATTATTGCTATTATTGTATTATTAATATTATTGTTTTGAGCCTTGAGCATTTTATGTTTTTGACCTGTTTCCAGATTTTTTTTTTGATTAGGAGGAAAGAAAGCTTACAGAAAAAACAAACCGCAATTAACTCGATGATTATCTCGAGGGGAACATTATGGAGACCGGGTGATATGTGTGATGCGCGAATGTATTTTTCGAAGATAATGTATGAAATTATATTTGTAAATTGTAAAGAATATATATTTAGGGTCGAGAATGAAATATGAAAATTAAGTGAGATTACGAAATCAACATCGTTCATTAAATTGAATTATGGTGCGAGAATCGAAATTAATATGTTACAAGGACACGATTAAACGAACAATGAGAAGTTGATTGATAAAAAAAAAAAAGAAACTTAAATAGATCTCGGATCTCTGCGGAAAACTTGAGAAAATGCAGGCATTTGGACAATTGGAAGATCTTGAATGAATAAAGGAAACCCCCAAACAGATATTAAACATTCTTTTCATATCTACTTACACATGCATATATATATCTATATATATATATGTATGTGTCAATATTTTTTTACGTTTGTTAAAGTCTTCTGCCTAAGTGTGCCATGAAAATATATATCCATTCGCTTCTGTTCGATATCGTACAACGTGTTTTATAGTTTTTCAGCTTCTTTCAAAACATAAAGCTGCTGCTGTGCTTTTACTGTTCGTGGAAGAATATTTCAACTTGGAAATATGATTTTTTAATTTGCTTGAGTAAAAAACAAAACAGATGAAAATATCACACTTAAAAAATGAAACTCTTGGAAAAAGTAAAAGATTTCTAGTACAATTGTGTATGCGGATGGTTGTTACACAGCACAGCTTTTCGTTTCTTATTTACGTGACATGGGTCCCTTATGATTTCATTTTGACATTGAGTGAGAGAATCGAGTACTCCTCTGTTATCCTGAGTAGTACATGTATGAAACAGTGTAATGAAAATTACGTTCAGGAAATATAAATATTATATCATGAATTCATATATATATATATATATAAATATATATATATATATATACATAAATGTGTATATAATTAAATATAACGAAAATCATCAGTCTCATAATTCATGTTTTTATCGATCATTTTTTCAATAAAATCTGAACAATCCGCCGTTTTCATAAAATTTTCATCTGCGATCTGTGGTCTCTGACATAATGAATGAGGGGATTCTGGAAATTTAGTGAAATAGATCGAGAGTGGCGTTTTACTCGGACGCTATTCGCACCGTGGTCGCCGAAAAGAAAGATGGTGTGGTGCGAGATTGAAAGGCTCGAAAAGAGGTGTGAGGGCCTGAATTTCCGCAGGAATCGTACGAAATTTTTTTATCAAATATTGTTCTAGAAACTAATGCTACAGAAATAAATCACAAATCATTGGACTTTTAACTCTTACAATTTGGCTTGAGACGACTTTGATCGATGATTCAGTCAATTTTTTTCAATCAACTGTAGGCGGTCGCGCATTATTCTATGACGCTCTTGGCTCGTATATTTTTTTTGGAAACGGTTTTGAGTCACGAATCCCGGACCCTAGTCTTTCCCTATCTCCTCTCGGGTTTTTTTTCATGCAAAACGTTTCAATCGAAAAGATTAAAAAGTGTCGATAAAAATGATTTTATTTTCCATCAACATTTTTTCTTACAATGATTCGTTTTTTCTCCATATCTGTCATTTGCATACAATCTCGAAAAACATAATACGAGAATTATCGTTGCAAAAGACACGATGAATTTGTTAAACTGCATGTCCATGACACCGTTGCTAACAACCTGAGTCTGTATATATATGATTTAACACCGGGTGCTCAAGCAGCAATTTCGAAAAAACTATTCAAACGTTGCTATAATAGCGTGCAATCGTCCGCTAAAAAGGTAACCGTTGGTTAACAGTTTTTTAAGTCATCTTTCCGACTACTGTTAACTTTTCCTTCAATTTAAGTATACTTCCGGGTAACTTCGGGAACTACTACTCGGGTGGTCGTTTCAATGCTTTTCGAATTGTGCAAAAAGTTGTATACAAGAGCTCGATGGGCATGGAGTTGACAGTTTGAAAAGAATAGGCAAAAAAATTATAAATCGCACTGCTTCGTCGAATGTTCCAGAAATATCGCTAACATAGTCCATACTTGTTGAGTAAACAGGGCTCGAACAATCGGTACGTACGTCACTGGAGAAACCGGCTTAAGTGCGCATGCTCGCGAGAGGAGGTTTTTTTTTTATGCAACCACCCTCCTGCCTCGTCACCCGCAGCCCATATTCCAGTTCGCGTTTGTTGCCCGTGAAGGATGCCTTCTGCCAACCCTAAACAGGCCACAGAGGCCGAAGATCCGATACGCCAAGCGATCAGGGTGATCGAGCACAAAATAAGAAATTTGGAGAAGCGAAAGGTGAGAAATGTCCCATCAAATTTTTTGTCCGAAAATTTAGTGCATTAACGTACATTCTATTGTTTTATTTTCGCAACTGTCAATCGCCGCATCGACGGTAGTCGGCCATGTTTTTTTTTCCCAATCGTCGGTGTGCGCCATGTGCTCGTAAACTAAACGAGCAAACTTTATTGGCATCCCTAATCTTGATGCTACTACGCGACAATTATTCCCCATCGTTACGAACAATTGAGCATTAATAAACGAGGTTTTCGTATTTTCCTTCATTCCAATTTCATTCTCTCTGTTTTTCACTCTCCTGAAATTTTTTCGTTTTTTTTTTCATCATTATTATTTTTGGAGAATAGTAATGGAACGCGTCCACCGACGAAGCGCGAATTTGTGTCATGGCGGTCCTCGCTCACGAGATTCTTTGCCGATTACGTTTTTTTTTTTGTCGGAACTCTTCTTGTTTCCATTCGGCGGCATCAATGGCACTGCAAAATTGGTCAAACACGTCTAGCCGGCTTCCACGCTTCTCTGATCCGCGGTTTTTTTTTTTCGAAATAATCTATCGCCGACGGGAATACGTGATGTCATTCGAAACTAAAATTCCGTCAGATTTCAACAAACTCCCTAATTATGCTTCTTCTGAATTGTCCTCTTTATTTATTCGCCCTTTTACAGGAACCGCTTTGTCTTCACGTAGCCTATATAATCGCGTGCCGGCAATTTGTCATTACGAGTGCCCGTTTCTCGATCGTTATAACAAAATTTTCATATGGACAATTTAGCAAAGCTTTCGAGTCTTTTTTCCACATGGCACCTTTTTTAAAAAAATTTCAATCATATTCTCAATAATATCAAATTGAACCGATTTTCAAGTACAAAGGAAGTTTTCGACGTCAGCTTTCAACCTACGGATGTGATAATTTGGCATGCAGATAAACACATTTTTTCTTGATAAAATGATTTTATCTAGCTGTTGAATAATCGCATTGAACATTTTTCTCCCAATAGCAAGAATTCATTGAGCATATTCCTAGCGATTCAATTTAATTTGTAAGGAAATGTTCTTTATAACAATGTCGATAATGATGTCAGAATCTTCTTAATACTCACCGATCCTTTTTGACTGTGCTCATTTAATAAGAAAAATCATAGTTTGTTGGAAAATACAGCATACATTTTTGTCTGGTATAAGCAAACAAGATTTGAAGGTATTGTTTGAGATGATGATCAGTAGGAATATGAAAATTCCATAGATATTTTTTCTAAAAAATGACACACATATTTTTTGGGAAGAGTTACATTGAATCATTGGTTTTTTATTGATAATTTTCATTCAAACTTATAAATTCAATAATTGCACTTTGAATAAAATTGGTGATTTATGAAGAATTCTTAAGTTTACGATAAAGTGTTCATTCGAGGGATTCAATTTGGCTTTTGCCGATGAGTCTTTTTTTCTGAAACAAATTTCTATTTATTTTATTTCAATAACGATTTGTGTATCGTGCTATTTCTATTTGACGACAGACCAAACTAGAGACGTATAAGGGAATACAAGACAGCGGCAAGGAATTGAATCAGGATCAGAAAACGGCGGTTGCGAAATACGACGAAGTACTACAGACTTTGGATATAACTCGAGAACTTTGCAAGGGTGTCGTAACTATCGCCAATGACTCTGCCAAACAACAGAAAAAATTGGCGCGGAAGGAGGCGCTTGAAAGAACGCAGCAAGACATCGCCAAGGTACTTTCATGCATTCCTGAAAAGCAAATGCCATTTCGGAAGACTGCATTTTATTGGCGAAGGATATTTTACATTTATGAATGGAAAAAAAAAAAAAAAAATCGTCTCTAAGTCCAGATTGAAAACTTTTTTTTTTTTCTCAATTAGGTTCGCGAAGTATTGCTCGTTCAGGACATCTTGATAAACATGGGTGTAGACACTGCGCGAGATGATTTTCTTAATGGTTCGAACGGAGCACCAAAGTTATCGGAGGAAGATCTCAAGACTCTTGATAATTTGTATAACGAACTAACAATCAAACGGCAAACGGAGGCCGGGGAGCCACCCTTCGCCCAGGTGTTGCAGAAGTCAGCTGAACATTTCGTTTCCATTGTCGATGGCAAACCGAAAGAATTCATTGGCACTACTTATCTCAAAATCAAGGAACTTGTTACGACCATCAACTCGTCCGGTTACTTTGATCAGGCTCACGAGGTCGAAGCTCCTGCTCAACAGGTAATTAATAACCATACCAAATTATTGGAATTAATATTCAATATCATCTGAACTTGAACATATATTTCTTTGTATTTTTCTAAATGATTTAACATTTCACCTAAAAGTTGTTTTGTTTACGAGCTCAAAAGCCATTACCATAATTTGGAAAACAGCACTATTCGACAAACTGATGTATTTTGAACGTTCCTTGGTTCCAATTTAACGTGGTTTTTTGTTTTTTTTAATTTTTCAACAGACTGAAGATACGCCGCCAGAAGCACGAATTTCAAACGTTCAAGCGCCCGAGAAGCCGTCTGATGATTACAATGCTGGTGAAGCACACATTCCACCCCCGGAGACGAGCTTGCCGGCGCCGAATTTCCCGAACCAAGTGTCTCAAGTCCCGGTTGTTCCGGGGCCGGCTCCCGTCTCAGGCCCGTTACCCGTTGTAGCTCAGCCCATTCCGCCCCATCAGGCTTCGAACCTTGAAAACGCGTATTACGTTAACGCACCGAATTATGTGCCCGCTTCTCAGCAAACTCAACCGACTCAGCAAGGACCACCGCCTCCGCAACAACAGCACCAACAACAACCATCGCAACAACAACAGCAGCCGCAACAGCAAACTCAACAGCCACAAGCACCCCGTCTTAATGACGTTATTGGAAATCCAGATTTCTATTTCCTACAAGAGTCCGAGCTTGATTCTCCCGACGTAACTGGTCAGACCGCACCGATCGTATCACACATTCCTCCCGCTGTAAATGCACCGATACCCTCGCAGACTTTTACGAATCAGAGCTTCGCTGCTGCTCCCGTACAGGTCATATATCCTCATCCACCACCGCCTCAGGATATGCCACACATTCCTGGATTTGCGAATCCAAATCCACCACCTCCGATACCAATGCCACCCTCTCATCAGCAGCCAAATTTGCCATACAGTCCTCAACATCCGGCTGGTTTTCAACAACCACCCAATTCTCAACAGTTACAACAAACTTACGATCCTAGTGCTCATCAGCAAGATTCCCAACATTCTATGGAAGTAAGTTGACATTTTTATTGATTTAACTCACGATTTCCTTCTACTGCGCTTTGAAAAATTAATCGTAATAGTCGTCAGTTGTCTTTATTTAAAAATTTTGATATTTTCTCAAAGTTGATATTTTCTCCATTTAACGATGGACATAGAATTGTCACATTAAAAAAGTTGATCGTGCTAAAAAGTTGGAATCGATGCAGAATGTACAAAATATGAAATAAATTTTTCAGGACAAGATAGAGCAAGGACAAGAAACTACCGGAAACGGCGAGCAGGAATCTAACGCGAATGTGGAATGGGCGCAAATGAACGAACAACCGCTTGACGAGTGGGGAAAACCGGAGATTCAGGATCCGGGTCAGATGTCTCAACAACCCTCGCAGCAATCTCAGCAGGCCTGGGGTGAGCAACGCGGCGGTTACAGGGGTCGTGGCGGTAGACGCGGAAACAGCAATGGCTACAACGGTCGTGGAAGGGGAGGAGGAGGTTATCAGCAGAATGGTCGCGGAGGCAGCGGAGGAGTTCAAGGTAATAAACTTTTACATTTTCGTCGTAACGACAAGACGTTGACAATGATCACAGCGATTTTCAAATATCGTCTTTTCTCTAACAACACCGACTAAGTCGCCGTTGATTACTTTAAAAGAAAAAAATGTTCCATCTCATTCCGAGTGAAGAATTTTTCCTATCGTATGACACGTAAAAATGGATAACACTCATCCAATGGCATTCGAATTGAAAAACATGAATATTTCAACTTCAAATTCTTTGTCTCGTGAGCGAAAAAATCTAATTTCATGGAATGTCATAAAGTAAAAAGTTGAAATTTGAGCTGCAAAACATAAAATTCACGATTTCCTAATTACTGAATGAGAACTTTGTCTCTTGTACATTTTTCATCACTAACGATTAATACATGAATATTAGAATAATTGAAAAAAAAATTTACCCATCGAAAAGTGAGATTGAAAACTTTATTGTTGAATAACACTCGGTATAAAATACAGTTTTTAATTCTTCAGTCTTCCGTTTCTGCGATCTTCCCGTTCTGAGTAAAACTTTGGCTCTTTTAGGATCATATTATCGGAACGAAACTACCAACTATCAGAACGGCTATCAGCGCAATTACAACAATGACGGAAACTCCGGTTACAACGGGGGTTTTATGAAACAAGGACGTGGAGGCGGCGGTAGCGGATCACGTGGTGGTTCGAGGGGTGAACGCAGTGGAATGGACAGAGGAGGTCGAGGAGGGGGACCATCAATGCGTGGTGGTCAATCACGAAAAACACAACAGATGCGAGGAGACGCAAGACATTAAAAGTGTTAGTCTCGTACACGCGTTTGAAAGAACGCGCACACTAACCTATTCGAACCTATTTTTTTATGTTTCTTTTTTTTTCAGTCAGTTGTCTTTTCATCAAATCGTTGCCGTGTAGACGCGCTTGAATTTTTTTTCTTTTTTTTTTTCTCAATTATTATTTTGTAACGCATGATAAAGCATCGACTCATTTGTCATTGCCCGGCGTGGTAACTTGCGCCTATATTTTCATCCGGTGCCGTCTCGGGAAATTCTGCTCGTGAGAGTGATAAAGAAAAAAAGGAAACACAAAGCGATACCAAAATATGTAGAGAAAAACAAAACAAAAAACGTAAAACAAAGTCGGTGTTTCGCTCGCGAGACGTGATGAGACAATGGCAATTTCAACGAACGCAAAGACTTTGCGTCCACAAACTATATTATTAGTCTCTCGAAGTGAGACGAAAAATATGATAATTTACGTGGAACAAGTTAATTATATGAATAGAAAAAAAAGAAAAAAAGACTAATGAGTACAGGAAAGAAAAAAAAAGTGAAAAGACGAAAGAAAGCGACACACCGTTTGCTGGGTGCAAGTGCGATTGGCAGAATTCAGTGAATGGCAATCTGAACCCACCACGCAAGTATTATTGTGTTGCGACAGAAGGCAGTTTTCACAGGGCAACAACAGCTGATCGACAAAGATTAGAAAAATAATTTTATTATAAAAAAAAACGAAAAAAAATATGAAAAATTGAAAAAAAATCATAAAAAAAAAACAAAAAAAACAAACAAACAAAATACATATGAGAACTTGTACACGTCACGCAATTTCAATGAAGTAATCAACGGACATTTCACACGCCGAAGAAGCACGTAAAACGGAAAAAATACAGTTACAAAATGTATCTGAGCGTATGACCATGAAAAAAATGAAAACGAAGATAACAAACGAGTAATAGAAAGTAGGTTTACGCGATCGTTTTTTCATCTCGCAGCGAGTTTTAATAGAAATGAAGACGAAAAAGAAGAGATCCTACTTCGAGAAATTCTGTTACTTTACTCCTGATTTTTATCACTAGGTTAATTTTTTTTCTGTTTTTTTTTTTTTTTTTCACCACTGTTCCGTATAAGTTGTGAAACAGCCGTACGCGAATATCCAAAACTGAATGTACATTACACCAATATTATTTTGCGTCGTATTTTCCGCTTTATCGTTTTTTTTTTCGAAAAAGTATAGATTTTCGAGACGATTTTCAAAGTCTCGACTAACGTTCTTAATCGCGAACAGAATAAAACATGTGTTATGTTTTTTTTTTTGCGGAAACCCAACGCGAGAGATTTTCATAGTTTTTTTTTCTTTTTTTTTTAGCTAGTAATAAGTTGATTCTAGTGTGTATAATCTGTATCGATGACTTTTCTTTCTCCGAGTATAATGACGATTGAACGAGACGATGAGTATTGGATTGTATTTCGTTTGTACATTTCTATTGTTTAATCTCCTTCTCTCACCCTACCTCGAATTACGTTCGGACTATCCCAGTAATTACTTATGTATCTTCCAAATAAATATCTGATTAAATCTTGGCTGTATCTAGCACTACTGTCGCTCTCGGTGAGAAATATGTTCGCTTAGTTGATTGGACTGTGTTCTCATGAAAAAGAAGAAAAAAGAAACAAAGGAAGACGATTCAAATAAAACAATTACCAACAAACGATAGCAAATATTGTTCGTTCTCTTTCATATTATTAAAAGTTTTTATTAATGCTAAAAGCATCCAACATTTCGTACTGAACTTAAATACTCGATCAAATTTTAATTATTCTTTGAATTTTCTAATGAGTCGTGTTCCGAAATATTCAAACTTTTTTTTTGCAATTACGTCGTGGCACTTCGAAAAATAGAATAAAAATGCAAATTTTAATCCCAGATTAGCTTCCGTTTTTGATTTTCAATTTGCGAAATTCTCAAGAATCAAAATACTTCAACGTTAGTCCGCAAGTGGCGCCGACTGGCGCCTTGGTCCGTCTTGCCATGCTCGCCATGCTTTACAACTTGTTTTTTATAACATAACCTTAAAATCACGCGAAAAGTATGATTTACCGGTAACTGTCTTACAAAATACGAGTGGAAGCGGATCACGAGGATAATTTCCACTACAAATAAGGTAATTATTCTGCGATTCATTTTATATCGGAAAACCTTTTTTTAATTCTAATTGGAATTCGTATAAATAAATTCAGTGGAGTTGTTTATTGTTTTCGAAGTAAATTAATGCACGTTTCTTCATTATTTAAAGAACAAAATCGAGCATAAAAAAAACAAGTGCAATATTCACATTGTGTACAGAGAAATTGGTCTCGCAGTGTTCTGCTGTTATAATTCCTGAACAGAATCAATCCACTTGGAATGTAATGACTATTTGAAAATTTCATTTGCAGGTAATCTACGAAACTCTTATTGCTATTGTTTCGAACGAAGAATCACCACATCGAATGAAATTGATAGAAAGATGAAAAACTCTAGAGAAGTTGTAGTGACAAGCGACAGCTCTGGTGAATCATGGAGCGCGGCAGTATGGGATCCTTTGACGGGTTCTTTGCTGTCGACATATAGAAATGCGACAGCGCTGGGACATCACACTCTTCAAATTGTTGCAGAAACTTATATCATAGCTGCGGATGTGACAAAGCCACGTTTGCACGTGTGGCCCCTAAACAATCAATCGCCAGTGCCAAATCTTCGTTTAACAACAACAGGAAAAGTGAGTGCACTCGCCTGTACACCGGACGGTTCGTACCTTGCAGTGGCTAGCGGAGAAAAAATTTTCATCTGGCAATTATCAACGGGGAGATTGCTAGGAAAGACTGCCAGGCATTACCAGACGATAACCTGTCTGGCTTTCAGTAAAGATGGTGCAAATTTTGCCAGTGGCGGAGACGACGGTCTTGTGTTCGTTTGGTCATTGACCAGAGTCGCCAATCAGCAGGAACAATCCGCAGCCGTTCATAGTTTTGCTGATCATTCTCTACCGGTGAAGGATCTCCATTATGGAAGTTTCTCTTCGAACTCTAGACTTGTCTCTGTCTCGTTGGATCGTACAGCCAGAATTTATGACACGAATGCGGGCACTTTGTTACTCACTCTCATTTTTGACGTTCCACTCACTTCGGTCTGCACCGACATTCGTGAAAACGATCTTTACGTCGGATCCTCCAATGGTTTGATCATGCGTTTTAATCTGCGGGATCCACCTCGTGGCAGCGAATATCACGTGCCAGCTAGTTCAACCTCAGAAAAATCTGGCAATCCTGTCTTTCGAGGTCATACCGGAAGTGTCACCACTCTCTCCGTCTCGATCGATTGTCGAACCCTTCTGTCCGGATCTGCTGATTGTTCCGTCAACTTTTGGGATATTCCCAGTAGACAAGTGATCCGAACTATAAGTCACAAAGGTTCCATAACAACTGCGACCTTTGTACCTGCTCATGAAAACTTTCGGGCTCCTATCCTTCGCCCAAAAATCCAGATACGTCCACTTCACAGGATTTCTGATGAGAGCGGCAAGGACAATACTGTCGAAATTATCAGTTCTCGAGACGACTCTGAACTCTTGAATCCCGATTCTTTTCTGAACGATAGTTACGATGCTCAAGTAACTGGAAGTGATTCTTGTCGCGCTCTTGCTGAGGCGAGAAACGAAATTCAAACACTCAAAGCCAGAAACTCGGAACTTTACAAATACGCGATCAAAGTTTTGACCTCAAAAGCAGCGACGAACAAGACCAAATGATAACCAGTCTCTTCACTGTTTGTTATTTTCTGGTAAAATCTAAGCATCGAGTTTTTCATTTTATTTTATATTCGTACTTTATGCTATTTTCGTGTTGAATTATTGAATGAATAAAGATAACAGTTTTGTTGACAGGAGATCATCGTTTCGTGTCCTTTGATTAAAAAGACCAACAAAAGTACTGATTAATTCTAGACTTCAGCACTTTTTTGCAGCACTCAATTTCAATCATACATTGCCTGAATTTGATAAATTTCATTATTGAAATTACAATTGAAAGCCTTATTTCTTCATTGACTAACTTGAAACAGGTGCATAAAAGTTCATACTATAAATTTTGCATTAAACGTAAAATTTTTATACCTCGTACTATAAATGTATTGCAAAGATATGCTCTTTCAAACGATCGCAAATTAGAGGGATTAGAGAATAATTTTTCCAGACGTCCTGCTGTTACTGTTGAAAGCTTGCAACGTTGACTGAGTAAGCTCTTATTATGAACATGTATTTGTAATAAGTTATGAGAACTTGTTGTATAATAATAATTTATTATTTATTATGAATACATGTATTTATAATTTATTATAAATACATGTTGTAATTGTGAAAGAAAGTGTGAGGAGTAATTGCGAATTCACGTGAGAGCTCCTGGTTGTTAGTCACCCGAATCCGTCCGATGGCCTTGCAATCCTTGCACTAATCGCACATATAAATAAATACTGGAATTTCGTATTTTTTCACAAAAAACATCATTTTCTACTGAACTACCATGAAAAATAGAATGCCAATTTATTCATAAACTCAATACACTCCGAAAAGTAATTAATAGGGTTTTTCGAAATTTTTTGTCGGGTGTTTAAGTATATGAGAAAATATTTAATTTTGAATTTTCTAATTTGGAGTCAATTGCACGTGAGGGAACATATGGCCTACACAGTTGAAAGGGCATATTCACAATTTTTGTCGTGTTTCCATAAGTATCTTTCAGATTTATGCATCTTTAATGTATAATTCGAGAAAAAAAAAAACAAGTTGCATTGAACTTATGACAACTTAAGGTTTATTTTCTTACAGTAACCGCAGGTCCAAAAATTCAACATGCTACGAAACAATTCAGTAAACCAATGTCCTGGCACGACATTACGCGAAGTCGAAATCGAAAAATGTGTCACTCAAGAATGAAATTCTTACGAATAAAAATGAAGCTACGAAAAAATTCAACTTCGCATCAATTTGTAGAGTTACAGACGTTATTCAGGGTTTAATTGTCACCTTTAATTGTAAGGAATTTTTATTATGTTTAGATGCATAACATTTATTCACAAATTCGCATTTCAATTCTTTGATTACTTTTATGAGGATATCATCAGATTAGAAATGAAGGATTTTTCAAATATTAACATAAAATCAATTCAGAATTTCTAGTATTGCCCGACCTAATATTTGTAGTGATTTTATTAAAAATTTTGTACACATTTCCATAAAACTTTTTTTCAGCAACGTTACGAGAATTGAATCGAAATATTTGTTGGGTTTTGTTTGATTATCCGTAAAATAATAAAAAATGTACAAAAAATCAATAATCAAAATTGGAAATGCGGTAATTTCGAAAATGAAAATTGTTCCTTTCTGATTTTGGTACAATTGCTCACACAACTGATATGATTCAAGAGTATATTTGATTTTTTTTTCTCGGAAGCATGGAACGTCCGGCCAGTTCCTTGTGCCAGTCAATATTTCTTCACCATGACCTTGACTAAATCGTACAAAACTTTTAATCAAAATTTTCAGTTTGTTTTTTGAACCGGAAAAAAAAAATTAAAATGTTTGGAACTTGAATTCCATCCAGAAAATCGGCCTTCAAAACGAATTCTAAATAACAATATGGCCTTTCATTTGTAACCAAATAAATTTTATTTTCCCTCGACTGAACCTGAAGAGATTCATTTGGGTCATTGTTCAAAATTATTCTTGAATTTGCCTTGCACTATCCAGAGTTTCCATTTGTCTTCATTTATCCCATATTCCGCAGCGACACAAAGGTGCTTTTCGTAACGGGTATACAAGGCGTTGTCCGGTGTATATAATAATATTATTATTATTATAGAAACAGTATCACTATATAATGCATTTGAACTTCATATAATCATCAAAATGAAGGTAATGAAATGTGTTACAATAGAACGTGATACAAAATTAGTGATCGCTTCAACGATTATGAATGCATAAGCTAGAGGTGACATTTTACTTTTTCTGTGCCTGAAACGATTTTTCAAGTCTTGTCATAATTTTCATGTGTAAACCTAAAAATATTGTCATGAAACTAATGAGTTTCGTCAGGTATTGCATGCATTTTTTTTCAAACATGAAATTTTATCCTTGTCCCGCAGTCGTTGTTCGATATTGGCAACAAAAATTTGTAAAAATTGACGGGAGTTTCCTAAACTTGATGTGTAATTACTATCCCGTTCGGTTGTCATTAAGTTCGACTTTGCAACAAGTGGTTGGCACCATTTTTATATGTGGTCCGAATGCATCCCAATATTCAATGTCAAATCATACAACAACTATGCGACGTCAGTAAATTTGAAAAAAATTCGCAACAAATTTTGCTTCTGAAGTGTGAACGAATAAAATCCAGGATTGTGTTAGATTCGGAACAACGACGAAACAACAGTAAGTACAGTGTAAATTACTTCGGGTCATACATGTGTTTCCTGTTTGAAAATATGTTGAAACATTTGTACGAAATATGAATCGACTGTATATTTATTTATTCGGAACAATACGGGCGAACCAATTTACAAACACAATGCCAAGCTTCATCGACCGATGAAGCAAGAATTAGACAAAAATAGAAACAAAATAACACCAATTCCGAATACTAAAAGTTTTAGTTTTCCACGCATTCAGCAGATTTTACAAAATGATGTTGAAAACATTGAGGATGATCATACTGATGGAATCCAAAAAAAAAAAAAAAATAATGAAGATTCCGCACCTGGTACGATTAGGGTTCGATCCAGAAAGTTAACGTCGACGTTACCGGAAATGTTTATGAAAATTTTATTTTTGCTCTTGCGATTTTCTATGAGTATTTACAAACATTCAGTGATTTTTGCAGGGTTTTTCATTGAAAATTATTATTTTAAGAAATTGATTCAAATCCCTCGTGTGCCCTCGTTTCATACTTGGAAGAATTTTCTTTTTTTTGTACAAAGAATCCGGAAAAAAATCGAATTACTGTTTCATAAGATTTCCCTTGAGTTCGTGCAATGTTTTCTTCTGCGCTACGGAATTTCATCCGAAAAGACGTTAATTACGATGTTTCAATGTTTGACTACAAAATGATATAGCGATGCATGAATATTTCGTGAATATATTAACTTAAACTAAATGCAAGGCGAATAATTGAATATGGGATAATTCTCCTAAATAGTAGTATTAACAGTATGAAAATTATTGTAATAATCACGTGAATATTCAGTTGATTGTAATCGGATTATAACTGACAGAACCTGATCCGATGAATCGACTGTTACAATCCATTTTAAATCCATTACACCAGCAACCTTAATTAATGTTTACAAATCAAGAAGCACGTTCTTGCAGATCCAATTACTTTTCGAACGAGACTTGGTTGACTCCGGTGGATCGATAGATGGCTCATTGCCAGAAAATTTCATAAATCAGTACAAATCGGAGTTGT
Organism: Campoletis sonorensis; assembly: GCA_013761285.1. NCBI lineage: Eukaryota > Metazoa > Arthropoda > Insecta > Hymenoptera > Ichneumonidae > Campoletis > Campoletis sonorensis. Next base: position 199,511 of record JACEOJ010000121.1, read on the forward strand.
ACAAACTGCTCGGAAACTTATACTGCTCGCCACAAAACGATTTTGTATCTCATACCAATCAAAATAATAAACAGATAATCGAATAAACTCTGTATATGAAAATCTGTCAGGCAAAAATGTTGTTGGCTGCTTTGCACTCGAGCTTTACATCCCGATAAATTGTTTTACACGAAAATGCAAATAATTTGAGTGGAAAGCAGTCGAGGGAAGAGTAGTCATGAAATATGCATTTTTCTACCGCTCCCCATAAAATCGCGTGAATCTTCATCTTAAAAGATTTGCCAACTCCATTTCCCGGTAGTGGCCTAAATTTATCCACAAAATTAAAAAAAAATCCATAAAAAAACGCTTACAAGGCTAGTAGGGGCGATACGATATTTGTTCGTTTTATCACACAACATCAGATTCTCTGTGGACACGTCACGCTTCCTCAGATTCCCGAACTCAACTCTCCTATTTTAATTTCTCATACGATGGTTGTCATGTCAACGGTCCTCGTCCGTCGTTTGTCTTTTTATTCATAGAACGATCTGAACAGTGTTACAATATTATCAAGAAATATCCGAGTATATTCATTCGCAGGTCTCTCTTCTTCGCCTATATACTAATTTCAAGTGAGAGGATTTCGTTGCTCCGTTAATTGATGAATTACTGTGATTTTGTTAATGGCGTTACTCGGAGCTGTACATATCGAGTACGGAGTGGATCCGGATTAAGATTAACCCGAAATCAGAGTGCGAACAATGGTGAGAGAGAGTTGGGTGAGGGGGGGACGTGCTAATTACTCAACGATAATAATTCATGTGAAATAATTTTGATTGGTGAATCCGCATTCGCGTATTAGCCGAATGAGAAATTACGAGGTTTCGTATATTGTGAGTTACTTATATATTGTAAAGCAAAATTTTTTAATTTTCGACAAATTAACAAGCCCATGAAAAAACCGTATCGTCTAACGATTTCCCATGCACGCGTGTGACAAATTTCATTTCTTTTTCGTGCTTCATATATGGGACTCCCTGTAAATTGATAATGTAAATACGGTATCGACGTTGTAATCCATGTATAATCAGCAATATCCGGGCCATAGAATTAGTTTACACGTCGGCGATGATAAGACAACGAGCTCAAAAGCCGGGATACGACAAACCCGCTGTGCATCCCAGTCTCTTTTAAATTCAAATGAATCGTTTAGGGACATGCTAAAAATCCATGGAAACGACATTTTCCATGATGAGACGAGCTACTCGTTCCCTCTCATTCTCTATTCTTCTCGCAAATTACTCCTTGTATCAAACAAGCTTATAAATATCGCTGCCGTTTATTTTGCCTATCACATACTTTTAATTATGTTTTGCAAGATTTCTGTTGCTTTGTTTCAACTCCTCCCTTATCTAATCACAATATCAATAATATAAATAATAATAATGACCTCTAGCTCAGCGACTTAACACCTGTCAAAGACATTCTGTATTAATAATAATATTAATAATAATAATCGTAATAATCATAAAAACATTCATGACATATTCGTTGTTAAAATCGTTTCCACCTTGGTCTGTATCGACGCCGAATTATCGACAATATTTTTGCACAAATCTGATCAGAATATAAACATACGTAGAGAAATGTCCGCACGTGATAGGAAAAAAATGGAAATCTTTGAAATGTTTTCATAATTATTGGCAATCATAATGTAATTTAGCTTTTGATTGTTTTTTTAATCGTTGATACTATTTTATTAATAATTGCAATAAGAAAAGGTCCGAAGTGGGAATTGAGCTTAAATGATGAGGTACTTTTGCGAAAATATCATGCATGGAGCTTATGGATCATTGGGAGGATATGTCACGATTTTATAAACCGTATTGTAATCCACTCGCATCGATGCCTATCACGCCCTTTGTGAGATGTACACTTTCATTTGTGCGTTCAATACACTCGGTGGTACGTAATTAGTGTCATGTGCATCGTATCATCACATATTGCACGTGTCTGATCGGAAGTAGGTGAGGCCGTTGACTCGTACTACTTGAGGATAATATGTTACGACTAAATCCCGGCTAAACTATTTGAATTGTTAGCAATTTTGATTTCTTCGTGGATATAAATAAGTTTTCGCTTACTTTTTTTTTAGCAATTAGTTGTGTCACTGTTTATTGTTGCCTCGTTAAATCGAATGTGAGACTCTGCATTTTTTTCAGCTCGAATTGTAACGCTTTTTCTGTAAATATTAATACCGATATTTCGAAAGTTTTGCACTGGTATCTGGGAATACATGAATATTCACATCAATTTTACTTTTAGAGGCTATACATCGTATTTAATCTGCCAAGATTGTTCTTAGGCTCGATTAATCGAAGGCGTACGCCATAAAGAACATGATTCCAAGCAGGCGCTGGTAGGTGGTAAATAAATGGCGAATGAAAGTTGTGAATAAGGGAGAGAAAGAGAGAAAGAAAGAGAGAGGACGATGACTCAAGAGAGGGGTGGGGTACGACAATGCGCCAACTTCGAACAATCCTCGGAGGTATAAAATCCCTCGCTGAAAAGCTACCGGTATCCAGTATCGCCGCGTTCTCCAACATTGCAACATATACAGTTTCAAACATTTCAATATAGATACGCGACGATTCAAGTTTTTCACCCCGTGTTATTCGAGATTGTTAAAGTACTCGTCGACATGAAAGATCCTATATGCATCGTGCTAGTTTTTCTAGTAGTTTCAACTTCGCTCAATCGTTAGTGGATTAATATATTTCAAATTTTTTTTTTCGATCTAACTTGCGGTGTTTAACCTGCAGTGTGTAAATATATTCGATATTATTAATTTGTCATCGAAAATTTATCGAGTGAATTAAAAAGTGACTTGGACTGGTTGATCGTAATTAACAAATTGATGACTTTTTCAAACACGTTTAGAATAATATTTATTTAAATTCCGTAAAAATAAAAGGAAACAATACTGTCATCATAAAAATCATATTGACAATGACGAAAAGCTTAGAGTTGAAGTTTCATTTGAACACAATTTTATTTTAGGATAAAATCCGTGAAATATGGTCAGATTAAATGGCTTTTTTTAAAAAGTATACTTGTAAATATTGTTCATTAAGTAGAGTAAAATTGAAGGGATTAAATTGAAGAAAAAAAAAAAAAAAAAAACCATTGTGTGAACGTAGATGCGCAGAATTTGAATACAAAGGAGAGACGAGCATCCGGAATGGTGCCTTTTCCAAGGATCGGAAGACACCTCGCTATGGCCAGTTTCACTCGAGGAGATGGTAGCGCTGGTTTAGTGAATTATCCACGAGTGGGTCGGTCAGGATCCGTCGCTTCTATTTCCAGTTTTGTTCCCAATAGCATCCGTGACATGGATTCCGATTCAAGAATTCTCGTCGATCGAGATTTTGATATCGAAAATATAGACGATTTTGATTACAACAGTGAGTACACACGAAAACGCTTTTCCATGAACTTGAGATTAATTAAATTTAGCAAAAGTTTTATTAAATGGAGAGAGCATTTATTTTTGTAAAGTCACATGAAAAAATCCTCAGTCCGATAGCAGTCCATGAAAAAATTATTTGTATCCTTATTTCCTAGAACATTATCCCAGTGAATGGGAAGAATCTGGGAAACGATTCGAAGAATTAAAGAATGACATTTGGCTTGGAAATTCTCCGAGTGGTGGATTAAAGAAAGAACATCGTCATTCGCATCGTTGTAATCAACAAGTTGATGGACCCTGGGCTCTACTTTTTGCTACGCGAGGTACACACGAATGATTACAACATTTTTCATGTTTTTTTTTCCCCAAAGCGATGTCGAGTGTTTGATTCAATCATTTCGATACCATTTTACGGTTCGTTGATTCTCGCAACAAATGAAGAATATTTACATTTAAATGTACATATTTTGACCCTAGAACCCCACAATTGTTTACGTAATAGAAATCAAAATTTTCTTCATCGTTACATTTTTCAGCAAATTCTTCTCGTTTTCAGAATTTTCATGATCAAATGTTTACCAAATACGACTTCACGCACATCATTCTTTTAGCGAAAAAAAACCAAAACAATGGTATAATGTAAACTCTATTTCCACACACGAGGAACATTTAACGCCGACAAGAAGATTTGGTTAATTATAATTAGCCGACTGTGGGGCTTATGTCTGAAAAAATGATCGTGGGGTTGTAGGATTTATAAATGATTATCAAAACGTTGAAAGATGCACGTCTATTACAAAAATGGGACCAATTATGTACTTTGAATTGATGAATAAAAAAATTTAATCCGAAGAAGATTATGATTACGTTGAAAAGGAAAATTGGTGATTAACCTTTTGGCATAGCTATTAAGTTCAATTTTTGATGAATCTGATAATGAATCAGAGTAGGAAAAAGTGACATGACAGATTTATAGAATTCTTGAATAAACCTTCAAATGTCATCCTTTTTTAATGAACCGAAATAAAATAAACGAAGTCATAGGAATCATGTTCGGATCTTTGCTTCCAGAAATGACGAATTTGAACGAGCAACCAGCACATAATTTTGTACCTCGACTAGTGCGTGTGGCGGAAAACGAGGTTGTCACTACGAGTAACATAATATCGTAAATTATATATTTATATATATGTCTGTGGTGGTATGAACCCAGTAAGGTCGTCAAATATATACATATAAATATGTATATATGCTAAATTAAAAAATATATATATCTGTATGTATATTGAGTATCGGCGCGTTTGTCATTGACATCATTCGATAGAGAAGGAATTCGTGACGACTGGCTTTCCACAATTGGTAATTCCGGTAGCCGAAAAACACCGAATGAAATTTTAATATTTATCGACCTGTTCATTGTGCCGATAGCAATGAAAACTTTATATATCGACCGAGTCTTGTTTATTTCACTCTTGTCATCATAAAAAACGTCTAGTCTCCTTTCTCCCTCGCACTACACACTTGTCATGTATGATCACCTAGTACTCGTAATATAGAGCGTCGTAATTAAAACGAGTGGAACATGGATTTTCGAGATTTGAGTATATATTCGGGAAACGAGTCTATCTTTTACGACGAACGGCATTTATACCCTCTAAAAACTGATGTGACTATTCCCAATGGAAACTGAATACACACATGTACGGATAAAGGAAAACAAAAAAACACACACACACACAATTGGGGAAACTGGTTTAAATGGAAAATGGTAGAACACTGATAAGCCACGTGATATAAAATTCAATGGTTTTATTAATTGACAAAGCGTTCATAATAAATACCGATTTATGACTTTTTTTTCTTTTGTTTCTTATTCTTTCGTATCTACGTACTCGCGTATGTGATTTAGGCTCACTACGCGTTATTGGATGTTCGATTTTTCTTTTTTTTGTAATTTCTTTTTTATATATAATATAACAAATATTTACACAGGTAAGGATTTTAACAAACTAGTGATACAAGGGTTTTCTCTTCTTCTTCTTCTTCTTCTGCTTCTCCTTCTCTGATTTTTTTTTAATACTTTTTTTTTCTTAGTTGTTTTTTCTTTTAACTCCTTCATGACCGAGAACGGAAGCGGAAAATTAAGTTGTTCCCGTTCTCTTGCACAAGAGTTTTTCTCTCGCTTTTCTCGCCTCGAGGGCAAAGTTTAATCGTTAAAGTACGAAGAATTTTCACGTGAAAATATTTACATTGGCTCCCGACGATCATGCTCTTTTAGCGACTAAGGTAAAAGTTTCGTAAAATGGGATTTTTGGTATAAGGGGGGAAAAAGTGATTCTCTCTCTCTCTCTCTCTCTCTCTCTCTCGCTCTCGCACTTTCGGTCTCTTACGTTCACACGTGCTCTCACTTTACACTCAAGCCAAAAGTTAGAGTCAAACAACCAGGCGATTCACAGGCAGACAAAAGGGAACTGGTAATTTTTCTCTTTTTTTCCATTTTTATGTATATATTTTGCGTTGAAACTTATGTATGTAATGTTTTTGATTTTCTCAGTGGTTTGTTTTTTTCTTTGTATATATATCAAGTTTGTTTTCATTTTTTCAAGTTAGCCACAGCGCTAGATAAACGATTTTCATAGTTAAAAAACATTTTTTCCCTTCCCTTTACAAATCTTTGTAGAAGAACAAACGGTAATTATATCTTTTGATTTACTTTGAAATTCAACGGATGTTAATGAGTCTGTTGTTTTCACGTCTATTCTCTCCTCATTTTGAATATTTTGCTCTCCTTGGTGATTCTTTATTTTTAATTATTCATTTATATCGTTGACAGATACTCTATGAGTTCGCCAATGTAAAAAATTCAGGTATAGTTTTTTCTTTTTAGGATTGAAGGGGTACGACTATTTTCTCATTTTTTCCCTCGATGAGTCAAATTTTAATTGATGTGACGGAGATTTTTTTGTCATTCCTAATTAGCATATTTAAATAGAGAGTCGGAAAATCGTTGTGAAATTTTCCATCTCAATGTTTTTTAAGCAGGTATCGTATATAAATTGTCTGAATGATATCTGCAAAAACGTTATTTATTTTTTTGTGTCCTTCTAAAGCAAGATTGCAAAAAAAGACATCAATGGACTCAAAAGAATACTCTTGATAAACATCCGTTAGGATATAATTTAATCTCGAGCACGTAGCATAAAAAACAGAACGAAGTTCTACCATTTGACACGTCAAATGTATCAACGTTTTGTTTTTTTGTTTCTAAATCTTTACCAACAAAATCATAAACTTGCATTCGAATGTGCAAAATTTGTCTGGACAGTCGTACCTCCTCCAAATCTACGCTAAAATCGAACATCTGATAGACAAATTTGTTAAAAAATTTAGGCCTGCGAAGCACGAGAGTATCCATCAACGAGGGCGACAAAAAAAGGTTGAGCGGGAAAAAAAGTTTGTCTTAATATTGAAACGGAATAGAATATGTAGCTTTATAAAATCGTCAGAAATGAGTATGTCATGTTGATAAATGGTTATAATAATGTTGAAAAGCGAAGAACGGATGCTGCATTTATGAATTACTTTGGCAAAAGGTATTTGTCAAGCAGCTGAGTGTTAGCAGCTACCGTTGTGTTTCTCGTGTTCAAAGAGAAACGAATTCAATCGGAGGTTTGATAATTCTCGGTGGTGGAGGTGGTGATAATCGTAGATCATCGGTCAACGAGAAGGTCGAGCTTCCGGTAGCTGTAACACGAGGTCCCATATTGTCATAGGGTGAGCCAAGATCGGTAGATCGTAACGATCTACGTGGTAGTGTGGCATAGCTTGATACCATTGACGAGGAGGGATGTGGATCGACGTTAAATTTGTCGGCAATGGTACTCGAGTGTACCGGAATATCTAGGAGATCCGGATAGCAGCGTTCACCATCCTGCGGCAGCGATACCGAGATAAAGATATTGCCAAATATACCGGCTGGCAGTACACCAGTAGTGAATTCCGGTGGTGGTGGTGGAAATACATTTGTGCAAGGAATAGCGCGTAAACCACTTGGTACATTGCACTCTGGCCTCAAACGTTCGACAGTTACGCTGGCTGCTGCGATAGGATCGCAAATAGAACCACGTTCCGTCAATTCCAGATCACCGGGACTGCATGTTTCGGCCAAGCTACCACGTCCACTGCTGCGATCATTGCCGTTTCCACTACCTCCGGTAGTAGTAGTTACCGAGAGATCGAGTAATTTTTTTTCTTGATCACCGAAGCTACCGCTACTTTGTAACTTAACTTTTTCTCGCGTTCTCTTGCGTCTGGTACTACCGCACATGCATATTACGAGTATAACGGCTGATAAGGAAGCGCAAAGTGCCGCAGCACCACCACCAGCTAAACTAACCCACAAGTACCAATTGTCCGTTTGTGAGAGAGTGGGCGCGCTGAATACTCGAGGAACAACAATATTAACAACGTCGCTAGCGGTTCCAGCTACGTTTTTCGCGAAACAAGTGTATTCACCGGCGTCGGCATCGCTTGTATTGTAAATAGTTAAATTGTTCCATTTCTCGTTTACTCGAACGCCGGCTAAATCATTTTCGTCAATATGATCGATTATTGAGCTGGAAAATGTTTGTTCAACTCGACTCGCATTCAGACTCGCACCGTTCAATTGCCACCAAACTTCAGGCTCCGGGTCGCCCGTAATCGAACACGCCAAACTCAAATTCCCATTAACCTCTTCCTGTATTGTGTTCGCAAGCACCAAAACTTTTGGTTCACACGCAAATTCCGTTGTTTTAACGCTCTCCCAGTGCCGTCCCCGTAGTCTGGGAGGTCCTTGGCAGATTTGTGAAGTACCGTAAATCTTTTGTGGTACACCGTTATTGTCTACGAGCCAGCTCCGAAAATTTCGCAATCTACAGTCGCAGATCCAGTTGTTACTCTCGAGGGTAAGTGTGGTGAGGCGAACGAGAGACGTTATAACTCTACTGTCCAAGTATTCAAGCTGATTGCCGTCGAGCTTCAAAGACTCGAGACCTCCTAAACGGGCAAACGCTAGTGGATGAATTTCTTTCAGAGAACACCTCTGGAGTTCCAGAGTTCGAAGGTGTTGTAGTAGCGGGAATTGATGAAATTTTAATGTGACCAGAGGATTGCCACTCAATACGAGGATCCTTAGTCTCTCGTTGCCGTGAAAGGTGTCCGGTTCGAGTGACTTCAAGTGATTGTCTGAGAGGTCAACCTCGATGAGTATTCCCATGCCGCGAAAGCTGTCACCGTGTATTTCGTGGATACCAGCGTTCCGGAGAAAAACCCGTTGAAGATTAACCAGACCGACTCTTTTAAATATTTCCGATTGTAGGCTGTCTATGCGATTTCCGGAGAGATCGAGTACTTGCATGTCAGGATCCAAAGTAGCTGGTAAATTCTCGAGGCCGGCGTCCGGACAGAGGGCTGATTTTTTGCCGGATGTCCACTTGCAACGGCAGACCGCTGGGCAATCGGTCCAATCGGGAAATGCAGCGGCTCTTGATTGCAGAGCGCAACTACCTACCAGCAACAAAAGTGCCGGCACGATACTCCCACGTAGAGAGTGAGCCTTTTTTTCTAACATAACAACCGTGTAACAATTCTTCATGAACATCGGTGCTATCTCCGACACACCAGCAGTATTTCTTCAGCTCCTTCGACGTTTATCTATCGATCCTTGTTCGAGATGAGATTCCCGAACGTGGGGCATCCGCGGGGATGATTGCCCGATCGTCTTCCTTCATGAATTCGTATCAAGGTCGAGTCCTTGTCCTTTGGCTGGAGCGTCGAGGCAGAAGAAAGGAAGATAAAATGATAGAGAAGAAAGAATGATGTGCGTTATCGAGAGAGTATAATACCGAAAGGATGTAGAATGTGGTTGGATAAGGGTGTACGAGTGGTAGGGGCGGGGGGTGGAATGTGCGGTGAAGCACGCGCGCTCGATTCTTAAATATTTTCTTCGTTCGAGCCAGCGAGAGTGAAAAGAGAAGTATGAAAGGGGTGTATGAGGTGGAACTCGGAGGATCCGCCAGGCGGTGGGAAAACTTCTAGCTTGCCCTGATCGTACGTGCCGCGATGAGAGAGACGGGAGGAGATAGATAGACGAGAAGAAAGAGAGCGACAGAGCTGAAGAGACACTTCTGTACGATGACAAATTGCAAGTTTACGAGGAGACGATCAACCACGTGCTCATCCACAGGGTTATCTCTCTTTCTCTCTTTCTTCCCTCTCTCTCTATCTCTTTCTCTCTCTCTCTCTCTCTCTTTCTCTTTCATACGACCGACAAATCACCACGCGACACGAAGGATGATCGTGTGGAGAAGTGGCGTTGCGAGTGCTGTCCAATTACTTCCAACGCCATTAATTACTGCGCCCGATGTACGAGGCTTTGGATGGTTTTGGGCTCGTTGTGAGGGAAGGATGAAAGTGGAGGATGAGATGATAACAGGAAACATATGTGATGCGGTCGTAGAACATGGTAGAGATATTAGTCGACCATATAGTTTGGATAGTTCGATAGTTTCAAGTTTGCATTCGTTTTCACAACGACATATGAGACTCTCATCGCGCTCTAGAATTCCAACATGTGTATTATATTCTTTCATTCACGTTTAAATATACACATCCATAGGCACGCGCGTGCACACATTGCCGTATGCATGGGTATATTCTTTTTCTGCAAATGAGGAGACATTATGCAATACTTTTTGTCAAATTCAACGACAGTTTTAACGAATGGTATATTCAAAATACATTTATCGAATCCAGATGAGATCGAGTGCTTAGAGGGCTTTCAAATTGCGCATTGCATCTGTGTGTGGAATTGTTAATAATACTTTCGTCTCGAAAACGATGTACCACGTTACGTATTTGTGGAGTTATATATTTTTTAAATTACGATTTTACATTCAAATTGCATGAACGCCATCGATTTGTTGCTTTTCATCCATACAAAGGTGCTTCAAGTGCACATGGAATTGTGAATTGACATGAAATCTTGTTTGTACTGGAACATCAACGCTTTCAACTCATTTAACGAGTATGTTGAAAAATGTGTTGAAGATAATTGAAACCTTTTTCATGTTTTGATACTGTCTATAAATTACGTTTGCTACGATCGGAGCACACAAAGTAATCGAGAAATTGCAAATTCAAGAAAAGGTGCTCGTTTTGAAATCTCGATCATAATCGAACCGGTCCTCAACTTCTTTTTGTTTACAAACACAAAAGTTAATCGAACTTTGACACTTATTAAGCAGTGAAAAAATGCATTTAACTTGTACGAAAATTCGTTCGCATGAAAACTAATTCAATTTTGAACCATCAGGTTATACTTTCTTTTGACTTTTTTCAATAAAATATAAAATATACCATTGTACTAGTAGTCCCTTATTTATATTTGTCTAAATATATATAAATATGTCTGTAATACTCGCCTCATTTTTATTTCTTTTTCACGCGCACGAGTATATCCGGAGTCTCTCAGGATCTCGGATTTCCGGTCCCCCTTTGACCATGGTTTGGTCTCTCGGCAAGCTTCGTAAAGCCGATGAAAATTCTCTCATTTTATACGCCTTGTTAAAGTAACGTTTCACCACGAGTACCAAGTTGCACCTTGTCGCGAGGGTGTTGATCGCTTCGTAATATTAGTAGGACGAGTGTTCGGTGTCTCTCATCTTTTCATCTCTCTGATTCTCGTGGATTTTCGTTCTCTACTGAAAAATCTGAGCATCTCTCGAAGGGTCGACGGCTTTACGACATTGTGGCAAATCTGTACAATACTGCGCCTCGCTCTGTAACGAAAAGTAACAAATATCAAATGAAAAAAAGGTGTTTGTCGTCCCATTGAATTTGTATAGGCAAATGGAAGAATCGGAAAATTCGTATGAAAAGGAAATTGTGGATGAAAACAAACAAAAAAAAAATCGTGGGTAATCGACTTTAGAATTTTTATCCATAGAGGTAATCTGACACGTTGAAAACAGACAATTGTGAACTCGTGTATACAATTTTACATGCATACATGGGAAGTTCCATGTTAACCGAGTAATTGGAAATAAAAATTCCAGTTGATTGCAGATTATTCCATGGCTTTTGAATATTCCAAATTATTTTTAGAGAACCAGTACATTCCAAATATCTGAGGTAATTGATTAAAAACCTATGGACCGAATTGATAATTTGATAATATAAATTGACAATTGATGAGTTTTATTTATTTTCATTCTCTTCCAAATAAATCTTAATATAATTAACAGATTATAGTTTTCCGCTAAAGGTCAGAAAAACATAAAATAAAAAATATACAACAAAATGTTTATTCCAAAAGTTTATGTACACACACAGTTTTGGGAAATGACGTTTTGCAATATTACAAATGACCGTTAACAAATTGTGATTGTAAAAAGGGCAATTTTTCAAAAGTCGGAAACTAATTACAGCGTGAAATTTTCACTGCGTTGCCGTAACTCGACCGTTGATTGAAAGTTTATGTGAAACCATAAGAGCATGTCAATGTCTGAGCGGTTATTGATTTCCTCTACTGGAATTCAACCGGTTAGTTTGTTTTGAATTAGTTCGAGTAGGTTACTTCCCTTCAAGGTACAATTCGTCGGCCATTATTTGTAAATACAGTAATTATTAAATGAAGGGTTTGAGCAGCAGCTTCAACTTACAAAATCATTTAAAGGAATGACAGAATAAAACTACTGTATGGGCTTCCTAGGAAACAAAATTCTGTAAAGAGAAAAATGTACTTCACCAAAAACAACTGGACTCTGTGTGCTGAGAAAAAAGAAATAAGAAAACCAACGAAAGAAAAAAAAAACAAGTCGTTGCCCCTCAACTTTCGATGTCACAGTTTCGTTTCATTTAACTTGTAGCAAGTTTGAATTACTGTTGAATTGTGGATCGTGTTTTGTTTTTCCATAGAATGACCCGTACGAGAAGCAGAGAACATAACAAAGGAAGAAAAATTAAAATGAAAATAACAGGTGGCGCGACGTTGAATGTTCAATGAAATTACTCTGTTTTAAATGGGATTATACAACGAAGAGAATATATGCGGGGTGAAATAAGGAGGGCGAGGAGGAACCATTGAAATACGCGTTATCTCGGCTCACGGTTTATGGCTTGGAAACGAGGATGCGATGTAACCAAAGCTGGTAGGGTAGTTGAACGGTTTTCAGAACGATACACATGAAAAGGACGAGAGGAATAAAAGATAGTTATCCACAGATTCGTATGGGTCATTTCGTGCCAATTGTGACAATATATTTATTATTTTTATTTGACGAGGAGTCCCACCTGCAAGGAAATTTAAAAAATGTAAGATTATATTTTTCGGCACCTTGAATTCCGTTTTAAAATATATTGTTTATATTTTTAATATATAGTAACTGCAAAATTTACGAGAAATGCATTAAAAATATATTTAATATGTTTTTCCGATTTATTAAAACTCTTTCTAAAATATATTTTTTATGTTCTTTATATAATAACTGCAATATATGCGAGAAACACTTTACAAGTATATTTAATATGGATTTTATAGAAAATATTTGTTGTCTGTATTCAAAAATAAAATCGATGCATCTAACCTCTCGAACAAAATATATTTTATATATGTTTTATATATCTGTCCGGATATTTTTTATATACTTTCTGCCCTCGTGGATATAATGAGCTTCAATAAATGAATTGTCATCTTAACAATAATTTTCTATGACTCGAATGTTTTTTTAGTTTTCCAACAATGTGGCATGGCTCTTGAAAGCTACCCAGAATACGAGTTTTATTTCCTGAACAAATATTGATAAGAATTAGCTCCTTTTTGTTTCGAAAGTGATTGTATCGATGAGAACTTACGAAAAAAGCTTTTATTTCCTGAGCGTTTCACTTCCAATTTATCGAAGAAATATTGGATACCGCGAAGATAAAGATTGAATCTTAAGTAAAGATCTTTAAATTGAATATCTTTTTAATTTAGTAAATATCCTGGATCCCCGGGCGATATTTAATGGACTTAATTGCGAGATTTAGAAGACGCACTTGACGAGGGGTCGCCCGTATGTATAATTATGTGGTGGCGCAATCGTGCATATGACTGTGTGGGAGCTCGAACGTGTTGAAAGATTTTAGCGTAGGAAAAGATGTATAGAAAGAGGGTTGTGTTGCGGAGAGTGGCGGCGTCGCTTCGAGTGGCTAATCGACAACAAATCTGAACCCTGAAGTGGAGTCTATGCCCTCATCTTCCGCCTTTCATATACGGATAGCTGGCTGCCAACAGCAGCGACACAAGCATCGAAGCACACCAGCCGCAGCGCGGAGCACCAGCCGGTCGTTCTGGTCTCGAGCGCATCGATCACGAGAGCATTAGGGGAAGGTGGATGGCATGAGTGGTATATATATTTATAGCACGTGTCCAATACTTTATGCTAGAAAAACGTAAAATCTGTGCTCATATAAACGTGATACGCCTTTTTTTGCTTCAACCCAGTCATGTTTATATCTATGGGGCTTTCGACACCGAATCACGGACTCTATGGAAACAATGGTTGAAAAATTCAAATGTTCTATTACTTTTTATACCAATGGAAAAAATGCTTTTTGAGTTTTTCACATTTTTTTGTTCAACCACTTGTGACATTTGATTTTTTTTCACAATTATATGTATTACCTGAAAATGTATCCTATATTGAAATGTTATGTAACAATGTTCCGTTTAACCTTACTCCTTTAAATGGAATATGAGGGGATTCACAGGAAAACTACGAACAAGTCACTTCGTCATAAAGTTAACAATTTTCTTTTCTTTCGGTTTGAGGGAAAATAACATTTCTTTCCCTGTTATACGAACCAAATCTAACTCAAAAGAATGACGAGAATAAAAGTTCCATTCGGTCTTATTCTTCCAATACAGAGAAACTTCGATCAATAAGTTCAATTTGATTGAGATTAAGGGAAAAGAATTAAATTTTCCTTTGAAAGGGATCTAAAAATCTATTTTTCAATTCTTTGGGAAATCTCGAAAACGTTTACCATCTTGAACTCAATAATTTGTACCGCAAAATCGAACCGTACGAAAGGAACATTTCTGTAAAAGGGATGAATTCAAAGAAGATGAAAAACTGAAGAGATTTTTTTTTCTAATTCGTACAACCTCTTCGAAAATTTGGAGTCAAATAAAAATGGTGTATAAGGTTTCGAATCAACTAATTTGGGGTTAAAGAGCCCATACGTATGTATGTACATCGTGGAGTTGATAGGGTGGGCTTGAAAAAAAACAGGCCTCGATTCCGGGTGCCCCTCGCCCCTCATTCTTTCACATACAATCTCTAGCGCGCTCACTCTCCATCCTCGCAATAAATTAAAACTCGACAGAACATCGATTACCCACACCCGACGAGCGATGCAAATTTTTTACCCTCAATCGGTGCATATGAATTTAACTAAAAAAGAGAGGAAGAGAGGGAGGCCGCAAAAAAAGTTTTGCATTCCTCCGCCGCTCAGGGCCCGACTTCAATCAAGCTGAGTACAAATTTATTTACTTTCTGCGTTTGCGACATTCACTGCGCGACGCCGATTCAATGCAAACATGAAATATGCAATGTGTGTATATAAGCGCAAATGAGAAAAAATAAAATACTTTCGCATGCACAATGAAGTTGACAAACATCATAATACCGGACCGATAATTTTAAACAAATTATAGCTATTTTCGTTCGAAAAATATTTGCTTACGAATTAATTGACGATTTTGTACTTTGGCAAACATTCCGAAGCGCCGCTCGAAGCGTTAACGAATTTCTCTATGGCATGGGCATAAAATTCAATGTTATATTTAATCTTTGGTCTCTTATATATATATGCGACGAGCCTGAAACTATTCGGTTTTCAATTAACGTTCTTGCGGTCATCGAGTTGAAAATCGGCTAAATTTGTACGATGAATTAGCGCGCGGTACGTTCCACGAATGGTAAATTCACGATTGTACCACAGGATTCGCATCTAATCAAATTACTTCCGGTCACACATGTATATATGTTATGTGTGAGCTATTCAACGTCCAGTGTGATAGTTTTTCATATATAGTATATAGGATAAACCGGTGGTTAGAGAGACTCCGTACGTTGTCATTCGGAATTCACTTTACTTCGATTTCTCACGGAATTAGGTTTGCACCGATCTCACTTTTTTATTTACCATTTACTGTTATAATGTTTGCACTATGTGCTATGATGGGTGAAAGTTTTATTCCTAAGGCAAATATGCAGTCCTATATGTTCTAGAGCTTAATCGTTCGAGTCAAACAATTTTCCTTACGTACGTGCTGGAAAATTGCTGGAATTCCGTACTCCCGGGTTTTTCGATTCACTGAGTACAAATCTGAGCCCGAAATTTGTAATTTTGAAATGAATTGTTCTGTTTTCGTTTTTATACACAAACACCACCGGACAAAATTTGTAAAAAAACATTGGGTTGAAATTTACTCGGAGTGTTATTGAGCTTGTGAAAATATTAGCGTTCCCGATATTCATAGTCGTTTAGCAGAAAACGATTTTTTTCATGATGGAAAAATAAAATTTGATTGTTTGTTTATGAAGCATCTTTGCAGTTAACAAACAATGACCGTTAATTGTAAAAAAAAAATGCGAAGCAAATACGTTGGACAACGTATAGTTCCACTAGGGCTCAAAGGGTTGAAAATTAACTTGAACTTCTACAACTGCAATGTTGTGCTGTTGAAAAATAATCTCGACGTATTATTTTTCTCATAAATATAAACTACATTGTTTTATTTGTTTTAATCGATTACATCATCCAGATCACTTGACACATTATTGATATTTATTATTATTAATATTTATTTATTATTATTCTTTTATATTTATTGTGTATTGGTTGATTTTCTATCCACGCGAATGACTCTTTTGCACCTATATTTTCATTGTATCAATATCCCATTTTGCTATCGTTCTTCGCCTCTCAAGAGCAAAACACAAGTTGGGTAAAGAGAAAATGAAAATGAAATATCTGTCAAATTTGAGCTCGTCGTATCCGCAAATGTTGAAAAGTTTGACGAAATCGGAGACGAGTCTGCAAACAACTTTTGAGAGAATGGCTGTTGAATTCCGTACGTAGAAAGACTTCTATTTTTCATGAAAACTTTTCATCCCAGAATTATTTTATCTGAACAATAGAAGTTCTGAAAACTGGTGCGAATTTTGCTGAAGTGACGTTGAAAAAATCAACAGAATCGACAGCGCGCGCAAACCTATTAAAAAAATAATAAAGATTTTGTTCGGGGCTCTCTGTGTCAATGATGTTTGCGCCGTTCAATACAACCCAGTTTTTTATCTGACAGGTAAACAATAGAATTCTAGAGATTCATTTTTGTCTCTAGATACTTTGAAGTATTTGCATTTGAAGGGATCGGGTTTGTTGTTCTATTGGAATTCTTGAGTTGTAAAATATTCAGGAATTTCGAATCAATAGACATATATATATATATATATATTGAGAAAAGACCGTCTGTGTGCAGAGAAGAGTTTTCATGAGTTTCAAAATAATTGAATGCCGTGATATATTTGTCCAGCCTGGCTTTGAAAATCTCAGTGTAATACCGTCTGATGAAAAACATTAAATAATTTTCAAAGCAGGATAAAATGGGAGTATTTGTTATAAAATGTTGTTAAATTGCTAGAATCGTTGTGCGACCTAAATAGGAAACAATAGTATAGCCAGAAACGTAGCAAAGGCTGAATATCGGTTCTTACCCATTAAGAGCAGAGGGTGTGAAATTGGGAGTAAATAGTAGAAAAGAGTGTGAACAATGCTCGGAGACTTTTGACATCTTGATCGGGAGAACTTTTGGACAATGGAAATAGTATAATCCGCAGATAACTTTATGGAGTAATATTAAAACTTGACCTCCAATATTAGTGCTGAATAGACAAATAACCCTCGGGATTCAACACGAGAAACGAGGTGAGGAATATCTCGCGAACAGTCCTGGACCAATTACTCAGAAACTCGTTTAAGGGAGGAAGGAAAAGTATAGATAGAGAAGGAAGAAGAGAGAGGAGAGTTTGGTGGCATTCCCGTCTGACCAGTCACTGACCAACTCTACTATTTACATTGAGCGCACTGGAGAGTCTCACCAGTTGGTATAAGAGGGATGAGTAGACTACAGAGGTTACCTATACGATTTAAATCCATACGTGTACGTATATATATATAAGCCTATATTTCCCGTGACCACTGTAACCGCCAATCAACGGTCGTTGACCGGTAGTTTAATCTGTTTCTCCGTGTAGACTGTCAATGTGCTCAATATATAGTTGTACTATGCGTAGGTATATATTCTGCAGAGGACTAATACTCAAATGATGTATAGTACGTATCAATGCATGTATCAGATACTATGCGATACACAACATGTAACCCCGAGAGACCTTCCAGCGAGAATACGAGAGTGAGAATGGCAGACAAGGAGAGAGGGAGTGTGTGTGTGAGAGAGAGAGAGAGAAAAAAGGAGAGAGAAGGTAGAAAAAGAGAGAATTCGTTGTAAAGCAGGAAACAAACAAGACTGCTACAGCGTAAGGGCTGCACAAGCCAGCCACAACGGTTACCTACAACATAAAATTCCAACCCCTCTCTCTCTTACTCTCTCGTTCTGATATTCGTAGAGATATTGATCTTTTCACGGACTCGAAGAGCAGAGTGAGCCATAAAGGAATATCAGATCACATCAATCTACTCTAAATGATGTCCATTATATTCGGGGTCGATATGGTTATAGCGCACCCGGAGAAAGGTTGTTATAGGAGGTCTGATGGACGATTGCAAAAAATTGCTTGGCTTATGAAAAGTAGGGGCTAGGGATTAAAGAATGTGAATAAATGTAGGGTAAAAAAAAGTGGTAAGTATAATATATTGAGGGGGAACTTAGTGTTGTGAAGCGTGGGCAGAAAAGAAGAAGAAAAAAAAGAAAATCCTGAGATAATTGAACAAGTCAAGTTTCTTTATGCTGACGAAGATAACAGACTATGGAAAATCATTATTTTCGTAACGCATAATCGAATTAAATACGCAAAGTTATTGAATATGAATTCGAAGGGACGGAGAATTTAATTATATAAAAAATATAAGTGTTAATTGGAAAATTTTGTTTTACTCTTATAAATAACACAATTATACGAAATGATTCTCGCCGAAGAACAGAACACCAAATCGACGAAACAGTGCTATTTTTTTTTAGACATGTGCATCTATGAAACACGTTCGTTGAATTTTTGATTCTGTGGAAACAAACTATATTATAAATTATACTGTGAAAAGTAAGAAAATAAATGATTTACCTTTATCAAAAGTCAAATACAAAGTGTACAGTACCATTCAGAACGAGTATTCAAATAACACAATGAATTGAATAATAAATCAAAGTTGACAACGTGAGACAAGAATGACTTACGATCATACGTATCGTAGTGGAAAATGCGATAAAAAAAAAAGAAAAAAAAGTAAAAAAGTAATAATAATAAATAAAGTCTATAGAATAAAATGAAACACTGGAGGCTTATGCTGCCATGAAGACAAATGGCTAAAGCACTTAAGTGATAAGTCAATTAAACAGACTCAAAGAACCCTTACAAATGAAACAATTCTTAACGTCTACTATTTTCAATCCAACAAAATAAGTGAATACTTGAGATAAAACGAACGAAACTACAAAGTAAAACAAGAGAAATCAATAAAATACGAAATCGAAGACTGCGGTGTCCCGAAAAAGCTTACTCTACTCGGAAGAAGCGTGACGAAAATTCCCAGTTGTCGTGTTACGCTTTCCCGACGAGAAACCTCCAGGATTTTCTCGTCCTTGTCATCGTCGTCGTCACTTCGCCGTGACGATAAGCCACTTTTCCATAGGTTAAGGGGTTCGGGGGCGAGCTCGAAAAGTCGCACGAAGCCAAAGGGAGCTTTTTCCGTCTTTCTGTTTTCTTGTTGCTGTACATACACACACATACACAAGTCCAATTATATATATATACACATATACACATATAGATTTTTTAAATCCACATAAATACATATGCAATACATATATATATATATATATATATGTATTTTCGAATCAATCACAGTAGTGATCGTGCCAGATTGGTTTATTCGGTAATAGTGGCACGTACAAGAGACTCGCATTGCCTCGAGGGGCCACTCTGTGGTCGCGCTCTTATACCCAGAGTATCGAGGTAGTAAGAGAAAGGAAAAAAGAGAAAGAGATAGAGAAAAAGAGCGAAAGAGAGAGAGAGAGAGAGAGAGAGAGAGAGAGAGAAAGAATAAGGGACGGCGCGAGTACGAGATCACGATGTAAGAGTGCAAAAGAGTTACGAGGCTGAGGGAAAACGTGAGTATATTAAAAGTAAGGGGGTAGTTTGAAGTTGATGTGAAAGAATGAGATACACGAGAGAGAGAAAGAGAGAGAGAGAGAGAGAGAGAGAGAGAGAGAGAGTCTGTACGTTGAGTAGAGGAATACGTTGAGCGGGCAGGTGTTTTTTTGCTGATGTAGGGGTTGTGACGGAGAGAATGTACAACTACACCCTGCACATACACATAGACGTTGATATACAATCCGTGTTACCGTACGATACCTTAACGCTTCACTTGTACGCTGATTCAACAATAAATTAAGGGGTGTATGAGATACGCGATCAGCCACGAGTGCACATGCATGTATATCTTTTTTTATTCACGAATGCGCGTTGGAGTTACTGAAAGTTTAAAGCGCGTGTCACGTACATTATGGAGGGGTGGCCGTTCTATCAGGACAAAAGGCAAATAACTGAATAAAATCTATTCGTTGAATATTTATCGTAGTTAAAGTGAATTTTTATTTTGAAATAAATTGAACATTGTTCATTCACAACCACTTTTTTTATCGTCCTTCATTCCTCTCCCCCCTTTTTTTTGTCCTACATTGAACAAATCGACTCCCACTATTGTGTCATTTTCTTTTTGATTTTCGGGCATATACGTATGTATAAATATAACTGCATACGTAGCTCGTAACTATAAAGACAAAAGAAGAAAAAAAACAAAAGAAACCGACAAGTGGAACGCTCCGAACAATTTGTGTACATAATTGAAACGTCTACTGACCCAAGCGACTGTAAAAACTTCCTGTGTTCCCGTCGAAAAATGTGTGTCACGTTTTTTGTTTGAAAAGCACGAGGGGGAGAGGGGGGGGGGCAAGCTTTCTCGCTCAATCTCACGTTTCAAGCGGTGTCACACGTCGCGGTTGTCTCTCGGGTTAAACGATTGATCGTTTCAAGATGCTCGCTGCTTCTGACACCCTAATCCAGGCCGGGTGCAGCGCCCTTCCCCGTACCGGCTTTATTATCTCAATTTCCTTTTTTTTTTCGTTTAAGATCTTCAAGACCGTCAATGTCTCTCAAATCGAGTCTCAACGTAGTTTCTTTAATATTCATTAATAAATCGCCATTTCTCTTAATCTCGCACTCTCTCTCTATCTTCCTCTCCCTCTTTCTCTCTCTCTCTCTCTTCTCTCCCGTTCTCTCACTGGTAAGAAAAATTTTCGAGCCAGCAAACCTTGGCTGTTGGATCTCGCGATAGCTGATGGAGTTTCACGGTCGGAAGAGCGCGTGGACCCGCAGATTTGCCGCAGCAACGACTACGCGAGAGTACCAACAACGTAGAGACGCTCACCAGGGGATTCGTGCGACCCCTTCTCTATACATATATACGAATATATATATAAGTATATACGTAACAATTCTCTCTCCCTCTTGCCCCTGCGTACGCTTACGTTTCGTCTCTTCGTCGTGCTCTCTCTGGCCTCCCGCTCTATCGCCTTTTCTCCCTTTTCCCTTCCGTATACCGTACAAAGGAAGAGAGAAGGAGGCGCAGGAGAGAGAGAGAGAAAATGTTTCTCCCACGCGGTGCTTTTCAAACCTTCCACCCCTCTCTCTCCAAAAGCTCTTTCAAAACCCTCGTCCCTTTCAAAACCGAGCAAACTGTATTCCTCTCGTCCCTGCTTTCCCTCCTTCACCACCACATCTCGCTGTTTCCAACCTTCTCTCGATTCCCCGTCCCTTGGAGGAGAGAAAGAGAGCTTTGGAGAGGGGTCGCGCAGTAGCACTGGCACTAGAGCTAAACACAGGCAGCACCGTCGAATTCCACCAGCGTTCAATGGAATCAGCTTGCTCCCACCCTTCCCCCGAGTAATCGACGTCCTCTCTCAACGACAAAGAGAAAAAGAGGAAGAGGGAGAGGGAGAGGGAAATAAAGAGAGAAAGAGCGAGCGAGATGACGCAGGGAGGAGAAGAAAGCAAGCTTAAAAGATTTCTCGCTTTTTCTCTGTTTCACTTTCGTGGATTCGATGAGAGGAACTCTCAACGAGTTAGCTATACGTGGACCGAGCTCCTCTTGCCATGCTCCGCGCTCGCGCATATATAGCCCCCACTATTCCTCTGACGCCTTGACGCCTCGGAAAACCATACCGACCTGGAAGGGAGGAAGAGCGGCATGAAACGAGCTATCGCGCAACCCCTCGTGAACCCCCGTGGATAAAAACCTTTTCGAGGACGACGACGACGACGACGACGACGATGACGCTGACGACGCTGAGAACGACGACGATAACCTCGAGGTACCTCGCCGAGAAGGACCTTCCGCTTCCTGTTCTGCTAGCCTCTTTCTACTCGTTTTCCTCCTCACCCCTTACACCGGAAAACCAACGGCACATCGCCCTTCTTCCATCCTCTTATTACCGCAGCTTATACCTTTATGTGAATACAGTCAAGAATCCTTTGGGATGCTGACGCTGCGAGAGATGCTTGGACTTCACAAAACCTTCATATTCCTACTCAGCGCACCAAAAATACTACAGGACTCCTTGAAGTCCTGCCGATGAGTTGATTGAATATCCAGGCAAATTTTTGCCCAACTAAGTTAGATCTTGGCTGCGAGTTTCTCATGAGGTTATTGCCAAGATAAATAAACTTTCTTCCAATTATGGCGAACGCCGATACAGTATTTGACACTTCAGAAGGCAAGAGGGACGGAACATGTTTCTATAAAAGTGTGATCGGTTAAACTTATAAAAATCATTCGATATAATGTGTAGTTTCGTTTGCATAGAATGTGCGTGTGCACGTGGGTACTATATTTTCATCTGTGTTCATTTGTATATATGTACATTAATAAAACTTTCCATATATATATATATTCATTCAAAAGTCGTTATATAAGCCCGGCGACTCGGCGTTTATGCTTTTTCCACTCTAGAAGAGAAATTGGATCGCTCCGAGGACGATTTCGGTCTTGCAAAGTGGTTCGGCCAGGGAAATAATTAACCTCTCGCGGTGCTGGCGTGGGCGAATATTAATAGGCCGATCGATCATGCTTTGAAGCGAGAGTTAAACGCGATATGGTTCTGGGAGAAAGAGAAAGGGAGATGGAGACAAGCCACGAGTGCATGGGTACCCGCACCTGGCTGTTTTATCGGCGCGGTCAAGTACACAGGGTATAACAAGTACTAAACTATATATATACAATACTTATCTCGCTTGGGATAATGAGGGTCAAAGTTCTCTCAACTTTATTCCTTTTTTTTCTACTCCGACAACGGCATATTTATTCTCGGTCATTTATTTATATTTTCCTCAATGTTTTCAATGCGATGATTTTATTGCCAAGTCCGAGATGATTAATGGCATGAATAAAACATTGATTATCAAAGTGAATTACAATCGAGGGGTCAAATACACTATGTTACTTTAAGTTTTCATAGAAAAAAAGAAAGAATAAAATACGTACGTATAGATACTCAAGGTGTGGTGCAATCAAGCGCGTCTTTCTGAGGTTAATTATAAGTCGTTAAAAAGCTCTCGATTCTTTTGATACGCGTACATATTCCACCGGCTTAAATTAACAGGGAACTAATCAAAATAAAAAATAAGACAAACAATTTTATGGAGATTTTTTTGATTCGCTAAAGTTTAGAAACACTCCTTCCAGGAAACAAACTTTTCAAACAATTAAAGAAAAAAACTCTTGAAATGAGATTTGCTATAATTCTTTCTTCGAACAAGATTTTCTCCTGTAATCTGCGGAGAATCAGTTGTTAAAGCACCACGTTCACTTCGACCATGCATTATAAAAATCGTTACGGTGCTGGTGATGGAGTAATGAAACAATTCTATCGACAAGTTTGAGACAAACGGATTAAGCGAGTTCTTCATGAGCAACAGGCTGACACGAATATGTACGAGGGGGTTGCTTCGGATGAAATTTAAAGGTTTCCCACAATATTGTGATGTGAAATATTCGCCTATTACTCATGCACCACTCCACGTGATGAATG
Source organism: Campoletis sonorensis (assembly GCA_013761285.1). Taxonomy (NCBI): domain Eukaryota; kingdom Metazoa; phylum Arthropoda; class Insecta; order Hymenoptera; family Ichneumonidae; genus Campoletis; species Campoletis sonorensis. The sequence continues at coordinate 223,375 of JACEOJ010000121.1, forward strand.
ATCCACTTTTTGCACGGAAATTATTCTCTCAGTGTTTTCTCGGCTTTTTTCTTGTTGAAAAGATACCGAGCCTGCACTTCTCGAATGGCGAGTGGGTGTGAAATTCAAGATAAATATATTAAAGTAACTATTTATTCAATTTTGTTGGCAAAAAAAAAATTGAAGAATTTTTTTTTCAATTTCATATGAAATGAATTTTTAGAATGTTAAACATGGAAAACAATTCTCATGAAATGTTTCGAAGAAGTTTGTTAGGAATCGTTTGTACGCCAAATTATACTCATGAATTGAATTTAGGTCTCAATTTCGAAATGAAATGTAAAATTAAAATACCATTTCTAAATGCGACCCTCTTCTGACGGAGCCAATCTTGTGGAGCATTACATTCCAACAGAAAAGTCAATGATTGCGATGTTCTATCTTTAGTAGTTTGGTCCTGAAAACGGCTCGAAAAACGACCTCGTTTTTAAAGATTACGCGTAAGCGATTTTTTTTATTATTAGATATGAAATTTCATGACGAAACTTCGAGTCGTCGAATAGTTTCGAGAAACAGTAATTCCGAGGAAAGTTTGACAGTGAATTGTTGAATAAATAATCAAAATCTGTCTGCATGTTTGGGTGGTTGAAAAAAAATCAATATTTATCTGTTTGAAGAAAAAATGTTTATAGTTGATGGTTGAGTAATTCTCTAAACGTTTAGACCACCTGAAACATTTTACAAAGGTCACCGCAGTGACTTCTCGATTTTTTTGTAATTTCCTCCGAAAATTATAATATAAAAGTCTCTATTTTTGGTATTGCACCAAAATATGTTGGCACTTGAGAAAAAAGTAATCTTCCCAAAGATCTCAAATGTTCCTACAAAAAGTCGGGGGATTGCTTAAACGATAGAAATAAGTTATAAGGAAAAAAAGTCGTAAAGTAGTTTGAGCGACCTGAATTTTTTACAAGGCATACATTTTGTGAGTAGAACTTTTTCATCAAGTGCACACTCATCTTTCGATGCAACGTAAGTAAAATAGAATTTTTTATGCGAGAAAAAGTATCAACAAGTGTAGCTGGTGCAGCTCCCAATTATTTTTTCAGTGTTGCGGAAAAAGATAATAAAAAAATGATTCTCCCAAAATTTTGGAGTTATTAAAGAACTTTAAAAACTTGTTTATACGACTTTTTTATGTGCATTTTTTCTGATTGCGTCTCGTTAGAGCAACCTCTGAATTTTTTTCTAAAGTACGATCATATTTCGTGTCAATTAAAAACAAAAAATGGCAGCTGTCATATCATGATGTTGCTTAGTTGGCTTTTAAATTATGTTGCCGAGGCTTACATTTCGTGAGAATTGCTTTTTCATCAAATACGAATTACTTTTGTTGCAACGATGAAAAATCAATATTTTTTTTTCTTGATTTTCGACCCGAATAGCAACAGAAAATATTGAACATTCTTCTTTACTTAACATAATTGACAAATGCAAACAATATGAAAAATAGATGATCAATCGAAAATTTTTGATGCAAAATCGGTATCGTTAATGGGAAAGTCGTTTTTTTTCCCAAAAGAATTTTTAATTCACTTATTTTGTTAAACAACTTCGGCGGTTCAAAAAATCCAAAAGCTTCGTCTGATAATTTCATTGAAATGATGACGAAATGATTAAAATGATGATGAAATGATACGACATTAATCAAAAAGCAATCATTCTACAAAATTTGTAAGAATAACTTCACATTGGAACATTTTCAGTATGGATTCAAGCGAAAACATTGATTGTGAGTAATTTTAGAATTCACGGTTGTTAGTGAAATGGGTCACAATTTCCTCAATTCATCGATAAATTTTGATTCACAGCAACATGAAACAAGGATTGAATACCTTAAAAAAATTTCCACGAGATTCAACCCTTTTTTTCTGGACAACGAGGTCACGGACTAAAACTATTATTCATCATATGAATATTTCATCTTTGATTTCAGAGAATCGACAAAAAAAGTTTATTTTGGTTTATAATTAAAAACAAACTTTTGACAACTAAAAAAACTGTTCTACTGTCCATTGGAGTTGCAGCTCGAGTGATCACTGTCGGGTGAAAACTCCAGCGATCATTGGACATTCTTCAGTACCATCGAGCGATAATTTCTTTGACACAATCCGACAGAGACGAATTTTCGTTTCCAGCAATGAATTTCGTTATATTTAGAACAACAGTGTACAGATCGTGATTCATAAGTATTTCTAGAATTTACTTTGTTACATTTGAAAGTTTCTGATTTCAAGTCGAAAACACGAGATAACTTAAAAGTTGACTGATCAGTTGTACGGTCGGTAAAAATCTTCCTGCATGTTTTTTTTCGGAAAATTTTGATATTTCAAGGAAAATGAAAAACGCTCGTTGTTCTTATTTTCAGAGAATAAGGCGTAACTTTCCCAAAATATCGGACGTGTCCCCAAAAATCGTGGATCTTTTTTGTTAGTTAAGTCTTTCGCACTCACGCAACCGACGGAGCACCTTAATTACCTTTAAGATCTTGAACACAAGAATGCTTTGGATTTGAGGTAATTAAGTAAAGTTTTATCATAAAATCATTGGCCCCTAACATAGAGGTTTTTCCACGAAATGATATTGCCATAATCTAGTTCAATATTTCATAGAAACTTATTTTCAGAAACGTTTTTCTTCCTACTTTCTATTCATGATTGTTATCATTTGTAGTTTCTCCTCTTACTTTTTCTGGATTAAAATATCAAAAGAATAAACTGTCTATTTTCTACCAGCACGAAAAAATAATTTATTGTTTGTACGCTGCATTACTACGTCGTTTTTTTTTTTTTTTCATTATCACAGTTGAAACGTACTAACAAACCAAAATTCACCAAACAAAAAAAGAAAAGAAAAAAACCAAGTAACAGAAGACTTCCAAATGGACGAAACATTAAATTTTGAACTAAAAGTTGGACAATTATCTGGTTCACGTATAACGTGAACTCAGGAACCATTTTTTTTTCGTTATTATTTAGAAGGTATAAAGCTCCACGTCATGTTCATACATTTTTCAAAGATTTTATTACAAGAATATAGTATAAACTTTTCATTCGATAATTGTATACGCTTTAGTGCGTGAGCGTGTATGTATATGTGTTGCGTGTGTTGGTTTGTTCTTTTTTTTCGTTTATTTATTGTGTAGCATGAATTTTTGTTGTATTCATTTTTCGTCGTTTACTTTACCATAATTTTTTCATTCTTTTTTTTTCTTCTTTTTTATACATAGTCCCATCTCACCCACGCAGGCCACGATAGTCATAGCTTTTTCCAATAGTTATCCGATATACGTATATAATATATTATATATACTCTTATACGTTACTTTAATAGACTAACGTATCTATAGATTAACGTTTGTGTGTCTGATTTCCCCCCTTTTTCCTTTATGGTTTGTTTTTTTTTTTTTTTTTATTTTATTTTTTACTGGAAACATACTTGGCAGTTCACGTCTAATAAGTTTTACAACGAAGCGATTTGCTGAACTCTGAGTACAGGTTGGCGCGATTAAAGCCTCCCCCTTGTACCACCATCACACCCAATATTTCATGTGTCAAGCTCACCTTTCAAGCTTTCTTTTTTGTCCCATGATCACCAAATCTTGATGCAATTTTGGTTTCTACGTGGGCATAACTCGCACACGCGAGTGCTGATATGTCGATTGTTTTATTTTTCCCTTTAATTTATTAATTAATTTATTTTTTTTCCTCTTTAGCCTCTTTGCATTTGCAATTTTGTCTTTTTTTTTTTTTAAGGTTCCTTTATCCTTCTGCGTTCTTGTGATTATGCAGCGAGGACCAATTTCTCAGGTGGAAAAGCGTAGTACAGCGATATTCGAAGGCGTTATCCTCGGCTGGGTTAATTATTGTCCCAGGTATTCGCTAAACATATCAAAATTACATTAAACAAAATATTACATAGTGCATTACTTTGGAGACGAAAGAATATTTTGTTACTCAATGTCCGAATTAATATTCACCTCTATAATACATGTTCGTACTCATCGTTGGACAATTCTTCCTATTCTGTGATTCATTGAAAAACATTCAAAATTTATTAGTTCAGTTCGCGAAAAAAGTTTGTAATATCTAAAATGTTCAAAAAAAAAAAACAATGTTTGAAAATGAATCAAATAGAAAACTTCTTTATCGGTTCTTGAAAAACTCAATATCAAATATATAATTAATGACTTCTTTATCGACGCAAGGACATGATGTCCTTATCCTTAACATGTAAGTTGATACTTTGATATTTACAGGTTTTTTATTGCTCATAATAGACGTGAGTGTTTTGATTACATTTTACTTTGTAGTTCAATCACATTTCTCAATTAAAATTAATAATTTATTATCAAATTATAAGCAAGAATGCTGAAATAATCGATTTATCAGTCGTACGGTCGGTAAAAAACCTGCAGCACCATTTTTTTCCGAGAGATATTGATATTTTAAGATAAATAGAAGTTACACATCGTTTTCTCTGTCCGCAGAGAACGAACTGTAATTTTTTTTTCTCGAAATATCAAGCGTATCCGATAAAAGTGTATTTCTGTTTTTTCGTTATCTTTAAGCACTCACGGAACTGATAATCCGCCTTAACCGTTGAATTAAACGAAAGTCAATGCTCGAAATGTGGAACGATTATTTTTCGCATAAAAAAAAAAAATTAGTATTAAAGATGATATTAAATTGTTTATAAAATAGTAAAAGTATAAGATTCAAGTATAAACAATCATCGTTATTTCAAATATCTTCGTTTTTTGTATTTTCATGAAGCCGTTGAAAATTGTTTTGCGAAAGAATGATGTTTTTATATTTAAAGAAAGATATATCGTAAGGCAACTTTGTGCATTTTAATCGGAAGCATATTTTTTTTATTGAAAATGAATCTATTCTTCATTTCGAACTTTCTGCATACCGGATGTTGGTTACTTTTAATGATTTGAAAATTAGTATGGAAATCACAAAAGTGGCTTGTTCTACAAACGGAAAATAGACAAGGAAGTCAATTATCCCATGGTAATGAACTATGGTACAAAAAAATAGCGATAATGAATAGAATTATTTACCTGTGGTACACTGAAATCTATGTTCGTCCGAACGGGTCGATGATGAAGTGACTGTGGTGGTCTGTAGTTGTTTCCCAATGGAGTTTTAGGGTCTAGAGGTCCTTGAACGAGATCCCGTAACGCGTGTAACTAGATAAAAAACGTATTTTTATATGAAATCCATTATATGAAAAGTTTGAAGATGTTTGAGGCAAAGAACTCGACTTGAAGTTGATCAAATTTGGAAAAAGGAAATTAAAGTGAAGCCTCATGTTTATTTTTTGAACTTTAAGTTTGATAATCTGGCAAAATGGTTGAAGACAATTTCAAGGATCGTAAATATGTGTAGGGTCATTGGGGTCACGTATATAAAAATGCATGAAAGTCATGATTCATTGCAAATGTTAATGAAAATGAAATATTTACACGAAGTATTGAAAACAGCAATGAAACAGTGTGAATTAAGTAAATAAAGCATTGCGAACATTTTACTGTTAATTTAAGAGGAATATTTTTGTCTTAAAATCCAAATCGAAATACCTTTTACTAATGGATCGAGTTAATCGTCTTATTGACGCGGATCGAATCTTTTTAGTTACAGATATGTTGCAATTTAGATTTTGGTTCTATTATAGTTATTTAACAGTTTTTCCACAGACAAAAAACTACAAATTAACCGTAACAAAACCCTAACAGGACGGTTTCTTTGAGACACTAAACAACTATTGAAGGTCCATTAATTCCAGAAAATTAATAATCGATGCATCCGAGAAATGCATCACAAATGCATTCGAAATGTATTATATTGAAAATATATTTTATTAGAATATTAAAAAAAAAAATGACTGGACTTTTCGAATAAAATATATTTCATTTATGTTTCCATATAATTTTTATACACTTTCTTCCCATGTGCGAGCCATCAAAAGCAACAAAAGGACAACAAGAGTCTCTCCAAAATGTTATGCGTTGTCGAAAAACGCACGAGGACAACTAAAGTCTTCTGCCATCTGATAAACTCACTCATGATTACAGTTGTTGAAATTGCAATCGGGGCGAAGTTATTTTGATTTAAAACCCAACTGACATTTCTATGAAAACAAGAACAGTGTGTTATCCTCATATGGGATCAATAAACAATAATTTGCTTTTAAGCGATCACAGCTATGAATTTTTGTCAAGTTTTGGAGTAAGTGTGCAGACTTCTATTCGAATTGGATTCAAGAATTCACATTGGATAATACACAAAACAAATTACGAAATTTCATCTACTTTTATGACCACTTGAATATTTATGACCGTACAGAAATCACGTTAGAAACTACTGCAAGAAAGCGTGTTAAACGTACATGACAATGTTTGAAAATAATGAGAGTCTCCAAGCAGGTGGTACAAGGCTTTACTAAAAATCTTTATTAATCTCATAACGCTCGATGACTCGAACTTCAAGGATTAAAATAAAGATTTAATTATCGAAATTTAATCGATGTATCTTCGATAATAGATCACAATTATCATGTAAATAATTACGAATCTCTGTGTCTCCAACAGTGCAAATAAGTTTAAAAAAAAAATTCGTTGAATCTCCAAAACTGGCCAAGTTTTTTGTCCTGAGTCCTGTCTACGGCAATTCAGCCTGTATGTGTAAATATGTATATAATATATTCGGGGATTTATTGTATATACTACGTGTACGTAGTATATTATACACAAGAAATGAGAGAATGAGAAAGCAAGGCTACCGCGTAAATCTCTGTCTTCTACAACGTACACAATACAGTTTGGGGGTAAAATGCCTAAGGATCGCGTGTTGCCCGGTTTATCCGAGTAATTGGCCAGGCTCGAAGTACACCCTAAGCGCAACGTCACGTTCGTGAGGGAATTTTCGTGCGAGATCCCTAACGTTCCACACCTCGTGCGTTCTCCTTCTTCCTTTGATTTCATGTTTTTCTTCCTTTTTTCTCCCTCTTATGTGCTTTTTTTTTTTTTTTTTTTATTTTTATTATTCATTCTTTCACGCTCTATCAAACTACCCTCAATTTTTACCCCATCTTTTCGGTCTTTTCATTCCTTCGTTGATAATCGCGTCAACGCGACATGTTTTGTAAAGGAAAATCGAGCTCAAACACATACACATATATTTATACACAAATATTAATATATTATATAGCAAAATTCTCACCTGCTGCTTCGTTATGTATATCGGTTTGTTGAGTATAATCCACGTGGTGGTCTCGTGACACGCTGGCATTGTTGTCGAGCCGTCATAAGTCATATAACTATTCGTGTCGGGCAACAAATCACGCACCACGAATCGTTGAATTTTTGTTGTATTGCCTGACATTAATGCACATGTCAATTATTCAACGTAATCACTAATCAACGTATTACGAATCGAGATAAAATAACTATTCTACCAGGAATTATTCTTTAAGAAAATATTTTTTCAGCAGGGTAGTAATATTTGTTTTTTTTTTTCAATGATAAATTGGCATTATTTTAGCGTGCACTATGCCCTTGAAATATTTTCCGAAGCACGTCGTAGAATCATCGTTTTATTTTACCTAATTGGACATTTTCATATTGCTTGCTCGTTATTTTTACGTCACAACGTTTCCTCTCAAGAGTACAAATCTCTTCGATCTTTATAGCGGAAACTTTGTAGAGGAGAGAACAAAGTGTTGAAGACACATGAACATAAGTGATAATGAAAAATACCGGATCGTAAAATAAAGTAAAATTCTGCATTAAAAAAATGAGTAGAGCCATAAAAATAACAAGAAAGATTGAAATCACAGTGTAGTTTAGTATTTATGGCCAATAAGATTAATTTATTCCAAGGTTAGCAAAGGATTATACCGTAAAATCAATAGTTCGAATTTGTTTAGAAAAAAATTGGAATAAAAAAATATGTAAACTTATCAAAAGTGACCGATTCGAAAGTTGTCGATCTCGACTAAAAGTTCAAACGTGTTTCGAAACGAAATTTTGGGTAAGTAGCGAAATGGAGAGTGGCAAGGCATGGAATTGCCTTCACTTAATTTTCCCCTTATCATTCGATCATGTAATTTTTTTTTTTTCGGCAAATGTCAAATTTCATTTGTTTTCCGCGTTCTTGACACTCGGGGGGTGAACAACTGATATAATACTTTTTCATCACGCAAAGAATAAGCTTTCTCCCCCATGCGAAGGTTAAAAATACAGGAGAATTAAGTATTAACCGTCTTCGTTCTCTCATCACGTACAAAAGTGATTTCTCACAAACATAGTTGGCTCGTGTTTCGTTTTTGTACTATCGTTACGTGAACTAAAGGGGAATAAAAGCGAGGGATAGAGTATTCTTCACGACGTGACAAGTATCTCAACAGACGCAACAAGGTTAGAAAAAAAGTAGAATGGAGTAGAAAGAAGGGAGACCGACAAAAAAAAGCAAAAAATAATATTTTGGGGGGTGTATAATCGTGCAAATATGAAGCTGTTGGGAGTGATTTCTCACCTCCATACTTAATCTTGCTAAGTTGTTCGGTGAATATTCTCAGCTCAGGATTTGAGCGGTCACCCACCTGAAAGACAGTCAGGCTCATTGTATACGTATTTTTACGAATTTGTGAATGTTCTTCGTGTGGATCTGTGTGTGCGTGCATGAGAATGTGTGCACAAGTTTTCCCAATGTATATGAACGTGTAGATATACGTGATTTTTTCTTTTTGTTTTTTTTTTTTCATCCCTCATGCCTTATCATCCCCTCGGATCTACCGCCATCCCTGCGATTCCAAGGAGGATAAGACAATGTAAATGCTAAGCTATGTGGATGACTGTATAGACTGGCATTTATACATAGTGTGCATTGTGAAATAAGGGGGTGAGTTGGTGGGTATAGTTGAAGTGTATATAAAATAAAGATGAAGAGAGTTGTGTACGTGCACGCATAATAGGAAAGGCGGCGATAAGCCAACCAAGATTGGTCACGTACTTGGAGGAGCAAAGATACCGCGACGATACCCTGAGCTCTGTGAAGGGCATCGGAAAAGTTGTTGTAAAGTTGCGAGTTAAACCCGTATATTTGAATCTGCGGAAGGATTAAACGTGTTACAATATTAATAGCTGATAATCGATAGACGATGGATTATTCGGATGTTTTTTTTGTTTTATTATTTCTATTTGGTTAATGGAAAATAATGTGAGGAAAATAGGATATCGTAAATGGGGAGAATATAGTGACAGTTTGAGGACAACAACAATTAATTCATTGGCAAACGTCAGTTTTCATTAGCTATTGCTTATCGATCGGATGGTTAAATGCGAATAAAACTGTCAAAGAAGAACTTGTCCTCAATACTATTATATTCTCTTGCAATGTCGATGGAAATGTCAAAGTTATTTTAATAACGCATGGACTTCATTTTGTAACGAAGAAAAAGAAACTTTCCTTCGTCAAGATGTAATGGCATTTACGCTTCTGACTGTCGAAGACTGAAGATTGTTTGAAAATTTTTCTTCATTCGTTGGGACAATTACGGAGGTTCAATTTTTTCTCATGCGTTTGATAAATTACAAGTTTAATTGTTCAAAATTCGTATGAATCTTCTTAACAGTCATACTCAACTCTGAGTAAAATTTGAGGAAGTTTCACCGTTTAGAAATCGAGTCATTAGTTGTAAAATATCGTATGTTTTCGTAACTTCCTATAAGACCTTATGATAAAGTTGCAATTTTAAACACTAAAAATCTCGATCACCAGACGGTAAAACGTTCTCAAATTTTTTAAACATTAAGATACGACGCTCAAGAAGATTCACGCGAAATTTGAAAAAAATTATCTTGGAAAAATTGTACTTTATCATTTTGCCGTTACTTTGTATACGCAATTATGATTATGGCGATAGAACCTCGTTAATGAGTGCGCAGTAAAAATGGTAAAATAAACTTGCTTTGATTGACTGAAATCTTTGATTGATTATAAGACTATCACAATATTTAACGACAATTATAGATAACAGTCGATTCGAAATTTATACACAATACTAAAATTATTCCATGTTAGGATCATTTTGGATGGTAATGAGGAAAATGAATGGTGAACATTAAATCGAAATGCAAATTTTCTTACCTCGGCAGGAAATGCATAACCATCGACTGTGTGCTCGCTGCCTAAGCGATCATGTTGACCGTAGTGTAAGTGAATTTCATGAAACTGATAGCGGTAGCTCAACGGACCTCCGGATATGTTAACAGGATGAAGAGTATTGTTGTCGACTGCGAATACGACACCATGACCCGTATTTGCTAGTACACCCCCAACTTTGTGCTTGTCCAACTGAAGCGGCTGAAGATTCGGGTCGAAGAGCAAAGTTTTTGGTTCAAGATTCACTGGGGATTGTCTTCTGCCCTTGTTGCATAGCGACCAATCGGGATTTATCAAACCCCAAAATGCAGGACCTACGAGTAATTATTGTAAAAGTGTTGGAATTCATGAAAAAAAAAAAAAACAGTTTGACAGTTTGAAATATTAAGAAAGTCGAGATAGAACAGACTTTTCTTTTTTACCTAAAAGTTAGGAACCGTTCATTACGAAAGTTGCGCGGCTTTTATTTCGAATATTCTCATAGCACAGCGAAATGTGGTGGAAAAATACGGAAAACTGTAAACAAACTGTTGTGAGTGACACTGATTCTGAATTGGGAAGCGGAGTTCCATAACATTTAGGCCAAATGTTCAATTGAGATCCAGACTCTGGGCATTTGTTTTTTTTTGGATTGGGATTGTATTTTTTTAAATTTACTAACTATTGAATTTTTTTACCTATATTATGAATTTTTATCCCAACATTTTGTTGGAAGAAACAGTGTTTTCCGGAATTTAAAGTATTATAGTGTCACTTTATGAATTTTTTTAAAAAATGTCTTCCAGTTTAGGGAAAAATCTTTCTTGTATAAAGAATTCCGAAGAACAGAATATTCTTTTTTCTTTCTATCAAAACGTTTCAAATCTCACTTGGGAATGTTTTCTTGGTAATTGTTCGCTCAACAGATATATTGATAACGTCAATATAAATATTGAATCGAAGTACCTGAATTGAACGAACTTTGTGCTTCGTTCCAGTGTTCATTTTTTTTTTTACCACAGAGTAGCTTAATCGGGGGGAAACATGAAGGAAAATTTCAAGAGTCGACTTTATAACGAATCCATTGTTGCTGAGCATAAAATTCTACACAACTTTTGTGCGGATAGAATAATGATTTGGGCAACGGTCCGGGAGTTATGGGGTCACGAAGAACCAAGCGGTAAATCCATCTATCGAAGTGAAACCCATAACAGCCAATTCTTAAGAGTAGAGGGTGAAAAAAAGGTCGACCAAAGATGGTGAACGAAGTAAAAGTGAAGTAAAGATGTAGCGGGCGTGAAATTTACTTCACACACACAGTGACATTGTTAAAAAGTTTTATGAAGTGAAAAAAATGTCATAAAAGTGCGGTCGAAATGTTTCAAAGTACAACGATCTCAAAAAAAGTCATAAAAATGCAGTGAAACATTTTTTAAAAGTCTTTCGATCTATGGAATGATAGGAAAAATTCTGCGTCCAGATGTTGAAAGGTTTCGTCGTATAAAAACAAAGTGTCATAAAAATATTTCGCTATCTCAGAATTTAGGAATATAAATAAAACTCTACTCGCTAAATGGAATTTTTAGAGCACAGAATGGAAAAGAATTTTTTTTCCAATGATAAAATTGTTTGCTCACCGGAAATTCCTTCGTACGTCCACCAGTCGTCCCAACTCACAGGTTTCGATTCTTGATTAAAAAAATAGCGATATTATTAAAACGAAGGTATATAGATTAAAGCATGAAAATCAAATCACATTGATGAAGAGAGAATAAAAATAATTACGAAGAATAATTTCATACCTTTTATTAAAACTAGAACAAAGACTCCCCAGACTCCCCAGAAGATTGAACTGTATGTCGCCATTCCTTCCGGTGGCTTCTCGTTAATTAAACATCATTTATAAAACTCCTGCAACAGATATTATGACATATTCATACAATGGTGAATTGATGTAGAAACCGAAACCCTTGTTACGGGCAATTATCACAATCGATTGAGGTCGGGCAACAAGTAGTACGAGTCAACGACACGAGTAGTACGAATGGAATGTATGTAATGAGCGATGCTTGTCATAGTTCTAACATCAATCACAGACGTCTCAATAATCTCATAAATAATCGATTGGTTCGCTTCGTTTTGCTCGGAGGATCCTACCCGAGTTTCCTAGAATATAAAATGCCAGTGCAATTTGATCGGATGAAAAAAGAAAAAAAGAAGAAAAGAGCGAAAAAAGTTCACCACTTATTTAAATACTGCACGGAAGAGTTTGCCGGATGTATTAACTAACGATCATTATAATAACTCAAATTGCATGCATAATTGGCGATAATTAAAAAATTTAAACTTATCAGGTCAGAAGGGAAAAGGATCAAGTTGCTGATATCATTGAAAATTTGCCTAAACGATTTCACGGAGTTAATTAACGGGATTCCTAAGAAATTTAAAATGTAGATTCATCATTTCCACGAGCATCGAAGTGCAATATGATTATTATAATGAGTCAATCAGTTCAATACCGCAGGATCAACTTGTAAACTGATTCATAAGCCTCTCAGTCTTACTACGTATCGTTACGGCAATACAAATAATTGAAATATCTTACAAAGGCAGGATTGTCATGAAAATCATTGTTACAACAGCGAGGAGAAGCGAGAAAAAGCTTTTCATCGCTACCCCTAGTAACTTCTCTCGTCGGCGTTTCCTTTAGCATGAACTTCGAGCACGAACGATGTCTAGCCCTTGGCTCGACGAAGGCAAACCACTTCAACTGGCTCTGGCAACGTATATATACTATATATCGTCGCGGTATTATTCTTGGACTAGGAAAACTCGAGTAGGCTCACTATGGTCCTACCGTCGATCGATCGATCCCGATCTTCTCGAACCATTGATATGTGTCTATGTCTATATTAATGATATATATATCTATCATTGATATACACATAACTCTATATAGTAAGTGGTTTCTGCCAAGTCTGTACTACTTAGTCTCGAGTCTCGTTGAGATATAGGCTCTCATGGAAGGCTTACAATTCGGCGGAGAGGACCGTCCTCGTAAATGTATATGTATATAGCAAGACACTCGAGTTTTTCTCGAATCTTTCCGAGCTTTGCGAATAAAATCCCGGAAGGAAGAGAGCTGGACCGAGCGGCAAAGTGGAGAGTGAGAGAAAGCAGAGAAAGAAGAGAGGAGACTGAGAGAGACGACGGCAACGACTATGACAACGATGAAAAAGAAAATTTCAATGAAGAGAGACGGTGAACGAGATTAAAAATTACCGGAAGAGAAAACAAAAGCCAACTCTGGCTCTGGTATAATGGTCGGCGAGGTCTCGATTCTGAATTCTGTACGAGAAATTTCATTATTGTTTTTATTTCGAGATATATATGCTTGCGGAAAACTATACTCCAACATTCTTATTATTATGTACAAATAATTATAATTATTTGAGATTTCTTCAAAGACTTGATTTTAATTTTCCTTAAAAAGATTTAGAAAAAAAGAGAAAAAAAAACATGAAGCATTCGTCTGGCGTCAGAGTCACCGAAATTTTGCTGAGTTAGTCAATATTTGTCAGTTGACGGCTCCAAATGTTTTTCTGGTGAGTACTGTATAACATTTGGCAGCCTAGTAAATCGTTTTCTCAATGAAATGGTTTTTATAAAAAACACTCAAGTAAATGGCTTATTTGGTGTCGAATTAATTCACATTCCAAATTGTTCATGTGCAAACTGTTTTTATGCGTGTCATTCAGGATGTATTTTAAATGTATTAATAGTTTAATAGTGATTTTAAATATTTCATTTTTTTAAATCGTTTTTATGCTTACGATACGTCGATCAAAGATCGTGAAAAGGCTTTTTTTTCTGGAACACGCACTGCGTTTGTAATATATGAATGTATTTTGGAGCAATATTTAAGTTGCATGTTAATTGTTTGTTTATGTGAAACAAAATTTCTAGCGTATAAAAATAAATATTCTTTCATTGGTTCTTTCGATATCATGGCCTCGGTGCTACTGTTCCTTCAATCATTTTTTCTCCACAACTAACTTCGGTAATCCACTGCAACAAGTTGCACTTAAAGTTTCAAAGCGAATGTTAAAATAATGCTACGGGATCGTCAACATATTCGAAAACAAGCAATTCTTTAGCATACATCGTTTAGCAATAAACGCATGTTCTCTTCAATCAGGGTAATTCTTGAATTGCGAAAATATATTCTCAAAGGACCTACAGAGAGGGAATAAATATTTATGGGTTTCCCTTAGAGTACATGAGAGGCTGATCCAAGCCTGTTACGTGGTTAAACAAGCTATCGATTATCACATTCCCGAACCTATTACCTTCACAAATTTAGGGTGTAAAAAAGAAGGGTTGGTTGCGTCGAGGGAGATTCGATCACCGAAAAAGATATTCGACTACAAATCAGTTTTTTCGATCTTTTCGTGCTTCGAGAGCACGATTTTTGATTGTCATGAACCGCGGAAAAAATGTCTGACGTCACAATGTGTTTCGACATTTTTATTCATTTATTCACTTTATCGAATTGAATCACCAACAAACCTCTTTACGTAATCTTGGTAATTTTTTAGGGTTCATTTGACGTAACAATTGACATGAACGTAACGAAATTTTACGCGACACGAAACGTCGACTCGACTGTCATAAGTACGACTAGGAATCGTATCCCTTGACGATTTCTCATCCGCGTTCAATTTTGAATCGCATTTTGAGGACCAACGTGGCAAAAAATAATGAATTCATTCGCGTGTAAAATTGTCAGTTGTGGTCCGTGCTGTGCCGGTTGAATGCGTTCCGAGGGTCTATTATCATTCGACCGTAGTTCGTTAAAGAGGAAGTTCATTAAATGGAGAATTCGTAAAATGACAGCACAAAAAATTTGGATTTCAATACCACAACGTCAATTTTTTTAACTTGGGATTTGGCTATCTGGTAAATTTTCCATATATTTGTTTTTTCTGGTTCACCGACAGTGTACATGGCATTAGCTTTCAAAAAATGTCCTATTTGTCCGTTCCAGACGATTAGAAGGGCAGCCACGTTTGACAGACCTGAATATCTGTCAATTTTGATTTAAAAAAAAATCATTCACTCAAAATGTTGACTAGAAAGTTTAATAATTCGAAAATGAGGTAAACAAGACTTTCTATTGATAGAAATTCTCCAAAAACAACTGATTTGTGTTTTTCTAAACAAAGATCCCTTCTGGAATAAACGTGGTTCGTTGTGAACAAACATTGATCAATGGGAAATTTCAATTGCAAGAGAATATCGAAATCTAAGGAAACAGTATTTTGACCATTACGAAGAACACTGGCCTGAATGTGAACTCCAAAAATCTGCGGAATCCGAATCCCTCATCCATATCTTATTGTCAGGATAGTTTTGACGAAAACAAAAGAGTCCAAGCTCTGCTTGTAAAAATTCCCATAACAATTGGGAGCACCAAAATGGTCCCTAGACCTTCGTCCTCAAGGCTGTCGGAAATTTGCGTTAAACAGCTGAATACAACGGACAGTTTGAATTATTTGGAAAAATGTAGGGGGTTGAAAATCACTGGTGATGGATTGGAATTTGTTGGTTTGAGTCAGAAAAACGAGGATTTCAAGAGCCGCGTTCTCCATTTCTGAAGAATTTCTTTTTAAATCAACAGTCGAAGCTTAAATGGTCACATTTTAGTGAACAAGTCGTTGTAAACCGTCCATAGAAAATGTAAGTTATTGCCATAATCGCCTCAATTTTTAGCAGACTTTTTATTAAGCTGCCGCGAGTTTATACAAGCATTGATAGTGGCAACAGCGAAATAAAAAAATGCTGGAATCTTTGATGCAAAAAAAAGAACGGTGTGTCTTCAACCAACGATCGATCGAGGAAAGGGGCTGTTTTGGAGTCAGGCAAGCAGGTACTATTAGCGTCGAGGGTAGTACGAGAGAGAAAGAGAGAGAGCAAACCCTTTGAAATTCCCCTCGTAACGCGGGAGCAACGCGCGAAACTCTCTCGTGAGCCCGGATAATTACATAGCGATCGTCTCGCTCTCCTGAATCGTTGGAGCACTTCCTCGGGGTCTCGAAAGTCCCGGGGTTTCTACCGTGACACCGACAGAAAGCTTGACGGTTATATCGTTGGAGCGTACCACGGACTGCTCAAGAGAGAAAGAGGAGAGTGAGGGAGAGAGCGAGAGAGAGGGATGTGAAAGAAAATCGATCGATTCTTGTCGGTGTCCAGGCCCCCAAAACTTCAGAGCATATATCCGGATTTCGTGCCCTGGCGAACGCAATAATGCTACGTGATTTTGATTAATTATTCTTGCCTCGGTCTTTTTTCTTCGGTTACGGAACGTTTCGGACCGAATGGAGGCATTTAAGGACATAACTCAACGTTTGAGAAAGTCTCATGCCGTGGAACAATGTCACGGAATAAAACAATGAAAAAGTGTCGGGTTATCGAAGGGCGCAAAATTATGATGTTTCGATGCTCCCAACCGCGAGGAATCATAAATAAATATACGGGGCATTTCGCAACAAACCGGTCCGTGGTCCCGACGGTTCTAGATTTTGTTAAACATTTTCTGTCTTTGGGTACGCACTGGAAAGAACTTTGAGAAAAAGCTTTTACATTTGCATCTCAATTCTTCAAAGGTCACGAATTTATCAAGACTTCACACAACTATTTTTTAAATTCTCATAGTTTTTGAAAAAAATATTGGTATCCAAATGAAGTAGTAGGTTATCCTTTTGCCTTGAATCGTAGTCCCATTAAAAAATTATAGAATGACAATATGGGAATTAATTTTCACTTTTTTTCTGATAGTTTTCAACTAAAAAAAATGTTTTTATCACAATTTTTCAGCTGTCAATCCTGAATCATGCTTCTTTATTTTTTTTTCCACTCATCATTCCATTTTTTTGAGAACAAAGAGTATGAAAAATAGTAAAATTAAATAAAGCGGAACTGATTTTGAAATTTTTCTTTCAGTTCAAACAAAACCTTTATTTCTAAAGTTTTGCTCATTTTGATTTCCTCAAGAAAACATTTACCATTCTTTGCGTCACATTTTGATACGTCTGAAAAAATCGCAGCGTGTCACATCCATTAATGATTTCTCTTTTTTTTTAATTTTTCATCATGTATGAATGATTATCGATTAATATTCCTGAATTGATATTTCTCAATTTTTTCTATTGACTATTACATCGTGTGGCTTTTTCTACTATTGAACTTTTCTTCTGTGTGCTTCAAGTTTAATAATGAATGATTATTGGCTTACTGCAGGCAAAGAATAATAAAATTATAAAAAGTACACATGGCGAGACTTCCGTACGAAGAACTGCGATGTTTTTTTTGTAGCTTAGGACTATATCGGCTCATAGAACATAATCGATGTATATATTGTTAAGGAATGTTACAGTTTAGTGCAATTTTATAGTAAACGTAGTAAATTATCCCATAATCTCATGCTGGATACAAAAAAAAAAAAAAACATTGCAATCTTCACACAGTGACGAGAGATCTACGTTACTATAAAAACATGGAAAATTTTCGTACGAAATTCTCTCCGTGTTCGAATATTACAAACTGTGAATATTTCCCGACGCATAAACATAAATAAAAAATGAAAATAGTGCATTTCATTTTTCTAATAAGCGTCGACCAAGCCTAAAAAATGTTTCTTTTTTCCTGTGAAGTTAAAACAAGCATGAATTCCGAAAGAGTTTTGGAATATTCTCACACTCAAAAGTCTCCACAAAATGTGAGTGGGAAGACATGATGAATATACTTCAAGATTAATAATTAACTCGTTATTGTTGGTTTACATCAGACAAAAATGGAAAATGAGAATTTGACAACTGCTGATTTTTCGAATAACGTATAAAAATATCTACCACTTTTCTACGATTTTCTAAACTACCATTTAAGATACAAGGAAAAACTCTAGCCTTTTGTTATGTTCTATGAACAGTCTTCAAAAAACTATTAGATCAAAAAAATTAGGTAAAATTAAAAAAAAAATCAGAATTGTTTTATGAAATGTGACGATAGGCTACAAATCTGTCTAAAAACCTATTTTCAGTTGTATTTGTTTAGTCATGGTCGAGGTCACGTACTGACCGATTTGGTGGGCGACACACACGGATAAAAAATATTTTCCACCACCACTTTTCGGCAGCTCGAAAAACTTTCTAGACTTCAAAATGATCCATAAGTTGAAACTTTATGAAAGTTCCAAGATTTTTTACTGATACATTGAGTATTGTCAGGTTATTTGAAGGCGTTCAGAAAGTTTACGAGGTTGAGGATATCCGAAGAGGTTGAATATTTCCAGAATATATTACGACGGTTTACGACGTTAAGTATGCACACTTCGATGAGAGAATTTAAGATCGTTCAAAAACTTCGGAAGCGTCCAGTATATCGAAAAAGTTCGGATCTTGTTCAATGTGTCCTGATATTTTACGAGATTCGAAAAAGGCTCATGACATTAGGAAAGTTTTGGGTTGGCTTCTTAAAAATTCAACGATGTATCGGATCGTTTGGGATTTCAGCAGATTTCAGGGAATGAGAAACGTTTTATGAAACTTCAAATTCTATGCCGCATTGGTATGATTGGCAAATTCTAAAAAATTGCTGATGCGTATTCGTAAAGATTACGTTCTTCAACGACGAAGAAGTTTCTAGATCTTACAAGAATCAAATTTATTTTTATATGCAGAAATATTGGCTGCTCGTGTACCAATATTTGAAGTATTCTTCGTTCGAGGAATGGAGAATCCTCTTGGTTCACATTGAGGCCAGGAAAAAGCATGAAAAAAGAGAGTATACTAATCTTCGCATACGAGAGGAAAACGGAGTGATGGAATTCCACTTGTGTGTGTGTGTGTGTGTGTGTTTGTGTGTGAAAGTGTGAGTATCTGTTGGTGTATGCATGTACAACAACGGGGCAAAAAGCAACGGGAAATCGATCGATTTTACGTTTCTCGGCGTTCCGGTTTGTCCAGGCGCCGCGACTTCCCCAACTCTCGGAAGTATATATACAGAGATAAATGCCCTGGTGAACGGCGCCACAGTTCGAATGATCGGACCGTTCCGCGCGCTCTCTTCTCTCTTTCCCTTTAACTCTCTCTTTCTCTCTCTCTCTCTGTCTTTTTTTTTCTTCCCAGGATCCGTTGGATTCAGCAATCAACGATCACACACGCAGTAAGTCTCGTTTCCATGTAAATCCTGTGACAGGTTGAGACTATATTTATCTGAGAAACGAAATGGGCAGGTGGTCTCGGATTGTACCGGAATCGGAGAGAAAAATTCCTATCTCAAGCTTATGCAAATCCATCGACTCTTTTCGCGCTCTCTTTTTCCTTCTCATTCCTTTGGGTTCTTGTAGAGTTTCTTGTAGATTCCGAAAATATATTCTGCTGTCTTTTTTCGCGTCTCCAGGACCCAAAGCTCGAAATAAATGTCCGTTATCGCTTTTGCAGACTTTGAAACACTCGTACATCCAGAAAAAGCATTGAATCTCCTTTTTTAAATTGTATTATCATGTTTTCAAGGGATTCGAGTCACTCTGGGGCAAAGAAACTTTTCGCGGCTTCTCTATTTTCGTTCATTCTCACCGCCTCTCTCTCTCTCTCTCTCTCTTTCTCTACCTTCGCGTCGCTTCATATCTTTGACGTTCTCCCTTTTACAACTCCCTCCAAAGTTGCCCTCGTTTCTCGGAAATTAGCGTGTCGGAAAATCCACTCCAGGGCCAAAATTGAGGTGCCACCGAAATTTCTCTCTCGCTTGTTCGTGAACGCGAGCCCGTGCGGAAATCAATAAGTGGCAATAGACTCTGCTGGTGCGGAGAGAAGCGCCACACTCTCTTCGTTTTGCCTCCCTCGACTCGCACCACGGGGAGGAGTTATTCCTGCTGGTGATGCTTCTGCTTGTGCTCTCTCTCTCTCTCTCTCTCTCTCTTGCATCTCTTTTCGCGAACTCGCGCTATAGGAATAGCGCGCTCCAAACTCATTCGTATCTCGCTCATCGATACATCAATTCGTCATTTCCTTTCGCCGATATTTTTTCTTCGAATCCTGATCTTGGGACCGAATTTCCCATCTGCTTCCTATCTGCCCGATCGCGAGGTACGTGAAAGAAAAACTTTGACTGAAGTTTGCAAGAAAAAAAAAACAGGACAAAAAGGTATTGCACTCTTGGGATTAAAACTAAGTTGGCATGAACGTCATTCAGAAAAGGGCGACTGCACGATTAAAGATTTTCAAAACTGCACTATGAGCATTTCAAAAAAATGGGACGTTGGGGAATTACAAAAAAAACTGCACTCTTAGGGATTTCGAAAAAAAAAAGAAGTAACTCCTTCGGGTTTTATCGAACGGCACGTTTGGGAATAAGACTGAAAGAACAGCACCGTTACAAATTTTGAATATGGCACTATAGGGAATTGGAAAAGACAGCACATTGTACCGAAATGAACCGAAAAAAGCGTAATTTAAAATATGACAAATGACGCAAACGCAAAAAAAAGTGATCGCGATATCGAAGATCCTAAAAAGATGACACAACGATAAGTTTGATAAACCACGATTGGGCATTCCATAAAAGATCACAATCGGTTTAACGAAGTTTCACAATTGGTACTTCGATAATGATTTAATTAGCAACGTGATAATTAACCAGTCGAACCAATTGAAAAAAAAGGAGTATTCCATCATGAAAAAGCACGCTTTGTGTGTTGTAAGAAAATTGCCATTTTGCGTGACAAACGTGATCACTTTTTCGCCGGTTATTCTGATGTTTAGTTGTGTTTATATTCCTGAGTTGTGGATTGTTGTATGCGTCGTATTTTAAACCGCGATATTGCGAAAAGATCACTTTACAAACAAACAACATATATTTCTACTTTAGAAGAGTTCTCGTCCCGTTCTTATGAATTAAGAAACTTAGTGAACCTTTTTTTGTTCCTTCAACTGGGTACGTTATTAGTGATTTATGTGTAATTGTTGTTGCGACGATTGTATTTGGAGAACGACAAATGCAGAGAGCGGGCAAGTAGAATAGACGAGGAGTTAAAGAGCAAGGGAGAGAGAGAAAGAGAGAGAGAGAGAGAGAAAGAAAGAGAAATACTGACCGCTGAACTAGCACCATGATCCGACGTATATAGACGAGAGTCAACAAGACGACTAAACTTAACTGAACGAAAAAAGCAACAATAAATAAACGAAAAAAAGAAATAAAAAAAGGTATTTAATGGAAAGAAGCCTCTGCTGGCTAGCGTGAGAATTTAGCACGGACTTGTGCCGAAGAGTTTTGTGCGTCTCACCAGCCCGCCGTCTCGCGTCCGGTGCGGTACGTCTCTCGTGTGTCCCGTACTCGTTCGGAATAACTTCGTTAGAGCGAGAACGAAGCAACGACGAAAGAACACGAACTGCCCTACGAGAGTCACGGACTCTGTGCGAGCCACTGCCTTTATTGCGCAAGCGCGTTGCTTGTCTTCGCGCTTTCTCTCTCTCACTCGGTTGATTTAGGGGTGGATTTCACTCCCTCTTCAACATTCTCAGCTCCCCCACCCCGTGTCCTAACAGTCGAGCTTTACTCTCTCGCGAGCCCTATCGCACCCTCGCATTCGCCAGTTTGCTTCCCTCTCATGGGCCTCCCATTCTCCCTGCATCCCCCCGGCAGTTGTTGTCTTTTACCTCTTTCATCCTTCATCCCTTATTCGCATCCTTCCTCCTCTTTCAAATTTCGTACTTTTCCTTCTCTCACGTTTTATACCCCAGTGACTATGGTCTTTTCCCTGCCTCTCGCTCTTTCCCTCACACGTTTCATATCCTCTCCTTCCTCCACTTTCACGTTTCATTCCTCTCTACCACTATCTTTTTTCAACCCTCACGTTTCATCCTCTATGTATGGCTATACTTTTCTCTTTTTCGTTCTTCGACCTCCGTCTTGTCCGTTCCTTCACGCTTCATCCTCTACGACTATTCTTTTCTTTCTTTCACACATCATCATCCCTTAGTCCTTTCTCTTTTCTTCTTTCACGCTTCAACCCCCTGTTCTCATAAGCTTTTTTTTTTCCTCTTTTAGCCATTCATCCACCGCTCGCATCCTTTCTCATCTTTCGATTTTCATCCCCGTTCGTATTTCTTTTTATACTCTTGCAATCGTTGTCCTCCATTCTCATCTTGCTTTTCACATTTTTATTCTCTGTCTCTGTACTGTCGTCTACGAATATTATTTCTATTTCTATTTCACACTATTTCGTATTCTGCCCTTTTTTCTTTCCATCTCTCACTCTCGCAATCTTCTCAGTTACCTTTATTCTAATATCATTATATCCTTTTATCTATCTTAGTTTTCGCTACATTCTACTTTATACACTTTTTCTCTCGCACTCATCCTCGACAAATTCCCCCACTCTGATTTCCTTGCTCGTCCATCCACCTCGCTGGGTCACGCTTCATCGTTCTGACTCTTTCTCTCTCTCTCTCTACCGCCCTCTCATCCTCCCTTCACGTCGCACGCTTTGCCTACAATTTCGCAATCCTGCGACTCTCTTGTCCATTCTCTCTCACTCTCTCCCACTCATTTTCCATCCCTCTCGTTGTTTATCTCTCTTGCACTGCCTCTCGACATCGTCCGGGCTCACATCGACTTGCATCCCCACCGTTTCCCTCTCTCTCTCTCTCTCTCTCTTTCTCTCCCTCGTTCTCTTTCCCTCACCCCGTAGCAGCGTACAAGAAGAGGACGCGAGAGGGATCTTTCGCGCCTATATGCGCGAGTTGCGCGTCTGCGCACAAGAATCAACAAGGATATATTATAATTCCCGTCTCTGTTCGTCTCTCGCGTTTTATCCGACTCTCTGGGCTTTACTTCTCATGTGCTGGACTTGGCAGAGAGCACTATGTATACAGCTCTACCTATACTTTTCCCTTATACCTCTTTTCTCTTTCTACTTTCCAACCCCTTCGTCTCTTTCCCTCGTAGGATATATCAGCGTCGACGCGCCACTCGGGGAAACTCTTGGGCATCTCTCTCTCTCTCTCTCTCTCTTCCTCGGCATCGAGATTAGAATTAATTCCCGAGGTCGAGCGTATGCGTGCTCGTGCTATATCTTACCATAAGGTGTACGTACATTACGTATGTGTCTGCCTGTCTCTACATATACAAATATATATATATATTTACTGACGTACACATGGATATTATACCTGAGGATATACTATAGTTTTATATTAAGTACACAGACTCAACTCTCCGTGGGTATGTGCTCCAACGAGAAACCGTCGCTGGCGTCTACCCCACATGGACCCTTCTTTACGATCATACGGCCAAAGAACAACAGTATTATATTCCAGTACCGTGAAACACTTATAAATGAATATTTTCAAACATTTCAACAGTCACCTTCAAATTCCGATTTCTCGATTCAAACCTTCAAATGCGCAATACCACTATTATTTCGAGCATCCTCAAACACTCCAACCTGAATATTTTTACATATTTTACACCATCTTCGAAAGCTCACTCTACGCGAAATAGTTTTTCCTTTTGTACATACTTTTTTTCATTTATTTACTCAATACCAGTACTCTGTATCTTTCATATATTTTTTAATTATCATCTCTGCACAAGCTTCTGTATTAAGATCACGAAAATCACTCGGGAATCGTTAATGATATGGAGTAATATACGGATTTTTATTTCTTCTTCAAAATATCAAATTAATGTAGTCAGACACGATTATTATATTCCTCTTAATTTCATCCATTCGTTTTGTTCGTGAATTTTTTTCAGATTTTTCGTGCATTATTGGATATTCTAAAAAAAGAGATTAATTATTTTTCGAAGAACAAATAATGCTCTATTTACAAAACCTTTTTAAAGGGTTGGATGTGATGCGCGGGTATAGAGAAAACTTCGATTCCACAACACGGTGATTATTTAATGCAGTAGTCATGTCCAGTTGTATATCAACTATTAAATATAATAATGTGAAATTCATTATTTTCGAGGGAGAGGATGCTAATGGATTTGAAACAGACAAACATCAAATAAAAAAAGCTGCTCTTTTGAAACATGGAAAAAAACTCATGTTTGTTCATTTGTACTGTACGTTTTCCAGTGAGCCTTTGTTTCATTCTCTCGTTTTCTTCAAATTGTTGAGCTCCTCGGAAGTTATTCATCTAATAATGTAAAAAAACATCGATGAAAACTCCATTGAATTCGTTATAATAATTCCTACTAATTCGAAACATAAATGAAGAAAAAAACTTATTGACTGGCATCAAATCGCGGTTCGGAATCAGATCGTTCGGTTTTGCGACCCACGTAACTTTATACCGAGGTCAACAAAACAACTTCTTAACTGACTCTTATCTTATTACTCGATAGGATCCATATAGCAACGACAAAATAAAACTCAATACAAGACAAAATATCGACAAAAACCAAAAAAGTTTGATCGTAGATATTGAAACTTTGAAATTACTGGACAAAGTGATTCCCCATTTAGAATGCTTTTTTCTATCAATGAATCGTCCGAGCCAGACTCAAAAATCATTTATTTACGCTGTCTTGATAGTGACACAAAACAGCTCGAAATAATATCCGAACGTTATTCCCGAAAATCTGTACGTTCTGTAAATAATTTATTCCTGGTTTTACGAAAAAAAATCATTCTATTCGATTGTCATGAAATAACTCAAATATGTGTTTATTTTTTATTTTTATGCACGCTCAAAAAAACTATACCCATCAAATTTATACCCCTCAAAAAAACATAACTTTCCTTTTGCAAATCATTTCATTTTTCGTTTTAATTGAATTTCCGATTAATGACGCGACACATGTATTCTAAGAATATGTGTGTTTTTTTTTTTTAATTGTATGCACTTTATTTTATTTTATAATTTAATAATTTCACCCCTAAAAAAAATCACTTCCTTTTTGCAAATCATTTCATTCGTCGTATTAATTGAATTTCTGATTAATGACTCCACACATACATTCTAATATATATCGTTTCTGAAAATTGTATGTTGTGTAAACACAAAAGCGTGAATACAATATTTGGAATTGGTAAATTCTTGAAAGTACAGGTAAGAAACGTGAAGGATCGTCGGTGCCAAGATCAAGCGACTTTTCCTCGCGATTATTCGGCCAAGGTGGGCTGCTATATATAGATTTAGAATCTGCATAATATAGATATATAGGTAACTCAGAGATGCACACCGTCTGGGAAATCGTGATATAAAAATTTGCTCGAGGTTTCGTGAAATCCGGCTCTCACTTCCTACGAGGATCCTCTCGGGCATTTTGCATCGATTTAGGGGTGGAGCAAGAGGAGCGGGAAATACGTCAAAGGCGCGTGTCGGTCTTGCCGGGAGGCTGAACGATAGAACCTCGACATAGCATTTTCGAAGTTTCAGGATCTATATGGAGCCAGAGGCATCTCTCGTTCGAGTGAAGTAATATAGATATATGCCCTACAAATACCCACCAAACATCACGCATTTCGGTTCCAGAGTGCTGATGCCACGTATAGAGAAACACGAAACGTGCCGAAAGGTCGTGGTGATTGCCCTCCCACCTATGTACGTATATGGGTTATTTTATGTCAAGTATAAGATGTTTTTTTTGGCCAAGTTTCAGCTATTGTATATAGGGTCAGCTTTCAATTCGCTTACACTTTGTAATTAACGGTTAACAAATCTATGGAAATTAGACCAAATTGTAAGCTGAACCTCGAATCTGTACGAAAACATGGTGAACATTGTTGAATAAACGTCAAACGTCATAATATTCGACGCAAGCTCCGCAAAGTTCATTTTATTATAAACGATTTTGTCAAAACTCGATTTGCCCATACATTAAAGCTTGGTAAATGTATTTCGAAATACTTTTTTTATTTTTCACGAGTTCATACTATTTATCTCCCTGAAAATACCCCAGCTTATTGCTCTAACTCCATTATTTTATTATTTCTTGTGCCAGCTAAGGACGGTAGAATGCAATTCGGGAATAAATGGTAATAAAATCTATTTCAGGATCTTGCCGCTCGTGTCAGGCTTCAGTTACCTCCAGGTCATTGCAGATTATATGTTAGCGTTTTTTTCACTCCAGGTGATGATGTTATTCGGAATTCACAAGCGTCATTATCGCTGACTCCGTCGAGTCAGACCATTTTTGTTTTTTCAAGCTAAAAAACATCAAAATTTCGAGTTCGATAATGCATGTGAGAGAAAACAATTCGGAATGACTTCTGACACGACCAATAATCGACAGCAACGATGATAAATTTTTAAAATTCGTGTTCAATTATGCTATCGCTTTTGTGAAGAACACATGAAAAGTCAGAGACTATTTTCAGCTAAAGAAAATTCTTTGGTTATTTCGTTGTAAATAACTCCGTTAAGAAGAGTTTAAAACCATTTGAAACCTATCGCTCAACATTCGGGACAATGGTCGTTGATGAAAAAAAGTTTTTTCATTCCTGACAATTGGCACATTTCTGGCACCTGTTACATCAGAAAGTGTCCATTATAATGATGTCCTTATATAGAATGGAACCAAAGCAAAATATTCCACGGACGCGTTTTTAAATTTCTCAAAACTGGGGTCAAAAATACAATCGATTAGTGCTATTGTGATGATGAGAATGAAACAAAAGCTTGAACCCTTGCAACACACATCTCGAGAATGAATTACTTAGAACGCCATTGTAGGGGCTTTTTGGGAGGGAGAATTTTTATTATTGGAACGTTCTTAAAAGGTAACATTTTGTGTTGGTCAATATCTAAGAAATGCGAGGTCAAAGACATGCCCGTGGTTTATGTTTGGGAACGTGGTAATATACAGATATATACATGAGTGCTCATTGTAATAGAGACTCAGAGCTAATTGGCTCTGTATATTATAACCAGCAAGTAAATACCAGGAGGGCGTCAAAATCGTTGACCTTTGGCCGCAGAAACCGTTCCGCTTTCTGTGGAATATCCCGTATATACATGGATGTCTATAACGACCACTGTCAAGCAAAGCGGCTTAACCCACGAATATAGAAAGCGTAAAATAACGTTAGTTACGTCCTTTTGTTTACTAACAGTAGATACACGTACTTATGGACACACGTAGGATATCGTTGTATATATAGTAAGATCCTGACGTATAGCCACAAGTATACAAACGTAGAAAGGTATACACAAACATACCAAAAGATAGAGAAAGAGAGGGAGAGGGAGAGAGAGAAAAGTCACACATACTTGCACGCACGGACATATATATTTGTTGAATCCACGAGTGTGGAGGTTGCGACGAGCGGGAGCAAAAGAGTGAGGTGGAAGAGAAAGAGAGAGAGGGAGAGAGAGAAAGAGCGACTTCACCGGGTGCCCTCCTATCGATTTTCAAACGCGCGCACACGGCTGTTTCCCCAAAGCTCCGCACACCGTCCGCTAGTCGGAGGCCGCGGAATTTCCACTCTCTTCTCGTCGAGGAGAAATGGAAGAGTAAGAGAGAAAAAATATAGACACTGAAAGAAAGAAGATAGAGAGAGGGAGGAGAGAGGGGGAGAAAGCGTAGAGTAGACATGCACACAGGAGAGTAGGAGAATCCACGAGAACGAAAAGCATAAGAGCACAGGTGTAGAAGGAACCGAAAGGATGTGTGCTGCTACGCCCGAGATGGGAGAGAAAGAAAAAAAAAAATGTTGCTCCTTTTTTTTCTTCCCTTTACAGATGTTAACTATATACGTGCGGAGAGCGAGATATACTTTTTGCGGTCGGCAAACTACTATAGGGGGAAAGAGGATTTCGATGCTGGACAAAGTTTTGGTAGGCTCAAAGCCTCCTGTCTATGTCTCTTCCTCTTGCTCCCTCATCCGCTCGTGTCTTCCCTCTCTCCAGCGGTTAGATCCCGGATTCGCGAGGATCGCGCGGCCTCGAAGTAGTACAAGCGAGTTTTGGTCAGACCGGATATTAGCAGGGTTTGTAAAAGCCTGATGCTATGTATGATACAGCCTGGTCAATGTTATTCTCGGCTTATCGTACAACTATCTATGATCTTTCCCCATCTCAATGTTGCTATAGTGACAATCATTTTATACTATTCTCTTCTTCTGCACACTGTGATCAAATGAGGATAAGATTGCATCGACGAAATAGATTGACAAAGTCAAACATATTATTGACAAACGTTCTGGTCCTTCAAGAATAATATTTTATTATTTTTATCGTTTTCTCGTTGTATAAGACACTTGGGACTTTGAGAGAAGGTTGTTTAATCATTTGCGATAGATATGATTCTGATAAGCCTACGTCAAGCGATTTAATCACTGAATTTTCGCGCCTTTGCAATTCCTGAATTTTCCTAGAACTTAACTTCTAGTCACGCCGAAATATTCTTATATACTGCACCATTCAAGCGACAGAATTTTTACGTTCCCACGGACTTAAAAAAAAGTGTCATTTTACTGTAAAGTTCGTATAATCGGTTATTGAAAACATTTGATCGTTTTGAGTATCTCTAATCCCACTAAAAATATCAAAGAATTTAAGGATGTATTTTCAATTTCAATAGATATATATTTTCCTTTGATGTTTCTCAACGATCGTTGAGCGGCTTCATGAACGCATTCATAAAGGAGCTAAAGAGATTGCAAGAGTGAAGCAACGTTCTTTTTCCCTCTCTTGCCCCGTACGGCTGTGTGTATATAAAAAAAATATACATACATTTTCATGACTTTATGCATAAAAATAAAAATACACATACGTGCCTGCGTATTACATGGACATGTAGGTATGTAAACACGAACGTCGATTTGAAAAATAAAATAAAATAAGTCGAAGAAAAAAAAAAATATATTTCGTGACTATATCCTCAGACCATAAAATATGCCACCAAACTCAAGTGCAAGGTGTCGAGAGTTTGAGGAAAAACAGGTTTAAATTCTATATCTATACGGAGGATGTTGCAACCGGGATGTATCCAAACGATCTATACATCACGGACTTTCAAAGTGACATGCACACAGTAGTACATATGTACATTTCTATACACACACAGAATCACCCACACACATATATAAATGTGTGTATATATATATACACATATATTTATATACTTGCTTCGACAGTTTCTGAATGGGCGATGCGCGCTTCTTTCACCCCCTGCCCATTGACAACACTCTCACGACATCACCGTTTACCAAGTGAAAAGACGGTACAGAGGTTGAAATACGTGTGTCGAATCGCATTCATATACACCAGCCGTGAGATCGAGAGTAAGACGGACGAAAGACTTAAGAAGAACCAGAGAGTGAACACGAGCTAGACACAGGTTTGTATTCACCCAAACCCAAGAGGGAAGAGTTAGGAGTGGCAATCCAGGACATACACATACATTCACACATAAGGGAGCCCATCGTGGGTCTGACAAATACGGAACTACTTCACTTCTCACGATCTTCGACGACTTCTCAATGTCTCTTCGACGATGCTCTCTCCCTTGCACTCGATGAATACACATGTATCCCGATATATATATGTATCTTAACTTTTATCAGCATCTACTCTTCCTGAATTCTTTGTAGGTACGGGAGCAGCAAATTTCAACTCTCAGCATCGAAACACTTCGGTGCATGATTTCGGATTTACATAATTCCTTTCATTTTCGATCCAAAGACGGACTTCTTTGATTATTTATCAACTAAGTTTCTTTCATTAACTTTTATATTTTATGCGCTAGAATTCTACTGGTTTCAATATTAAGTGTGTAAATAAGTTTTGACGGAATTCGCGCTCCAATATAATTTTGAATAATGAAATAGTTAGCGTGGGTGCGTCAGAAAAAGTTTGGCGCTCTGGTGTTGACGCTTTTGATATTTTGACTTTCTTTGTAAACGATGAAATTAATGCTCTACTGATTTTATGAGCTGAAGATTTATTATTAATTACTGGACACTGTTAATTGTCACATGACACTGATCATCAGGTTATGGAGAGTGACACTTAAATGAAATCAATGATAACATATAAAGAAAAAGAGCAAATAAATAAATGGTTGATAAGTGGTAAAAAATTAGTTCTGTGATGTCTTATTTATATATTTTCATCAGTCTTTCTCAAATTGTTCGAGACACGCTTCATACTTTAGCAATTCTGGAAAAAAGCCAATTGCGTATCTGTTAGAGGATGCAGGAGTTGGAAGAAGAGGATTGGGAGGATGAGGCGAACGAAAGCATCGCAATTACATTGAAAAGTCGAAGTGAGCATAACGCTTGGGACGTCAAAGGGCACACGCCAAGAAAAGTGTAAAAACTTTGAGCGAGACGTTTGCCACGGGATGAGCGAAGAAATACTTTTTCCAGGGGGGTTTCTTCGAATCTTTAGGACCGTCTTCTTGCTAGGAGTGCAAAGTGCAAACTGTCTGTGAGGCCACTCGGTGGGTATGGGGAAAGAGAGAGATTGAAAAGTTATCGTTGAAAAAGACCTAACAACGTATACCATCTCGGATAGACAACTACAGATATATTTATATATTATAGAGTCAGAGAAAAATATATATAGATATATAATTTAGGAAAAAGGGAGAAGTCCCAGGGAGTAATGAGACAGTGGTGGCATCACGAGGGCGTTTTGGACGAGAACAACGAGACTTTTATCGTGATTTATTCACAATGACGCGGGAGAGTGTCTACTTATTTTTAGGCATCGAGCGTCACGAGTTGGAGGGCTCTCACGAAGTGTAGCCTTCGGGGATCGCTGTCGAGATTTGCCTATATTTATCATCATCCATTCCCGTTCACCTACAACGATCCTTCCGATAATACGCTCTCTCTCTCTTTCTCTTTCCTTCCCTCTGCCACGACAATTAAATGGTTCTCTATCAAATTATCGTGGAATCAATAATAAAAAAGGTGAATCTGACGTTTCATGCTTCGATATAATAATTTTATCATAAAAAAAAAAACAACCGCAGTTATATATTGGCCGATTGTTTTATCGCTTAAAATTCGGTTAGAACTTCGTCCAAAAAATTCTGGATTTTATTCAAATTGCACTAATCGATTACATTCCATTCTCACTAAATTTAAGTTGGAACTGAACAAAGAAATGCGATCTACCAAAGCTTGTCCGACCAAATAATTTAGAAATACTTATGAACTCAAAAACGGATGGAGTACTTATGGAAAAATTGAATTTATTTTGAAATGTTTGACTGCTCGATCATATTTCGGTGAATTAAATGGATTTAAAAAGATTTTGAAAACTTGAAATCGTCCATGTGGCTCGACTATTTTATGACATGGATTCGTGTCGTTGTTCGCCCATTATTTTTTTACCTTTTGTATTGCATTGACAGCTTTCTCAACGTTTCACAGAATGATTACATCAATAGTTGTTGAACAGAATTTGGTGATTGTCAAAAGAGCATTAAGTTTTTAGAATAGTTCTAGGCAAAGTTGAACACACTGTTTAAATAAATAGACGCTGGATTTGTGTTGCAGTATGTCTTATAAACATGTATACGAGATTTAAGAAAAACCGGACACATCTGTTTGCATCGTGCCTGCATAAATTAAAGAATAAATTCCGGTCCATATGCGCAACTGTAAGGGATAGAAGAACAACTACGAAATAAAAATTGCATGTATTACTTTGATTAACTTGTATTATTGTTAATAATTTAGTACTCGATCATTACAAGCGCAACATTTTTCTTACCATTGAAACTAAACGTATGTAAGATGTCTTTTTTTTTTCATTGTACCAATTCTAGAATGCAATCGGTAAAGTTTGATAGTGATTTGTCAAAATAACGGTGCCAGAGCAGGCGAAAGATAAGAGGATAAAGGACCTCGATGGTTTGGTTAGACGTTGCACTTGAGTTCGATACAGAAACAAGAAGAGAAAGAGAGAAAGAGAAGACCAAGGAGCAAGAAAAAAGTGAGTAGCGGAACACAAGAGTGGAGCGAGAAAAGAGTTTGATATATTTCTATATATATGTATATATATATTTGAAGAGAGAGATACAGAGAAAGAGAGTGGTGGAAAGAGGAGGGGAGAGATTCACCAGAGCTGCCAATGTTCGGTCCACTATCCTACTATACAGACAAGGTCCAGTAGTGGAAGTTGGGAACCGGAAGCAAAGACAACATCGATGCCCGGTATACAGAACAAAAGAGAACTCGAGGAGGCTAGACTACAAGTAGGTACGTTCGATGTCCTATATACTCGTCAGAATCTCGTCTCTACCCTCTTTTCTCTCTTTCCCTCTCTCTCTCTCTCTCTCTTTCTCTCTCTCTCCCTCTCTCTCTCTCTCTCTCTCTCTCTCTCTCTCCTTCTCTCTTTGTCAAAGGTTTATACAACTGTACCGTTGACAAAACGAAACTACAACGCGAGACCCTGAGTTCTCGTCGTCATCGTCGTCGTCGTCGTCGTCGTTCGGTGGTGGTTTACCGCACGAGAGGATTCCCTCTGTCGACGAGAGTTTCGCGATAGCCGCTCTTTTTTCATCGTTTCCTTGTCACAAGCTCACGTGAAACAGACAGACAGACACGAACTCAAGTTGACAATCGTTCGTATACATCCAAGACGCAGGTTTTGCACCCCATGTTCTTGGCTCTATCTCTCAATACTTCAAGGATAAAATTGAACCTTAGAGAACGATGAAAAGAAAGAGAAAAAGCAACAAGAAACGAACACGAGATACAACGGTTACCATTGTACGAGCTTACGTTCCGAATCACTAATAGCTACAGAACGATTCGAGGATGACATGACTTTTTTTTAATCAATATATAGTTTCTTGTATTTACATGTTCTGCGTGTTTTTGAAAATTAACGAAAAAATCAAAGACACGACCATCTCAATCGAACACGATGAATTTTTAATGAAAATATCGACTAATTGACTTTATACTCGATGTAAATATGGAATTCTACTCTACAAAGAACCAATGTAGCAAATATTATGTATAGTAAATGTAAATGTAGCAAAAAGTAAAATGTAGCAAATACTAGAGGCGAGAAAACATCGAACGTTATTTTGGTACACAAATTCCAATATAACCAAATCCTTGTTTCATGGTAGCCAAGAAATTTTCAAGCCAAGACTTACGATAAAAAATTCATTGTTTCAGCACCAAGTCATCAAGTTTAATAGTTTTGTCTTTGCAGCTAAAATCGTCTTTGAGTTCAAGTTAATTTATCGATAATTACATAAAAACTCAAGCATAATGTTAAGGGCTCATTTGTGTGTTGAAAATAGATTTTCTGCTAGTCGAATTCTTTTACTTTGATTCAGCAGAAAATCTGTTCATTTGCGTGCACATCGATCTCCTTAGTGATTTTTTCGAAAGTGTTAATTATGTCAAAACTTTAGGAAAACTTATAGTAATTATACCAATAAACTTGGGATCGTTTACATGAAAACTTCCTCAATGTCTCTTCATCAGGGCCTCTTCATTTATAATTACAAATGCGGAAGAATTTAAAAAACTCAATTGACGTTTTGATTTGTTTTTTTTTCTCTGGCTCTCTGGCAACAATTCTTGTTGCAGCTGTGATTTCAAAAAATTTGATAACTTTTGTTCGTCCATTCGCATTGATTTGTTCTATTTCACGATTTGTTCTATTTTCACGATAAAATTCTGTTTGCAAAAATAGCACGTTCATCAAAACCTTTTGAAATGCTGGTTGGAAATAATGTTTTATCAAGCAATTAAAGGGCCGGGAAGTTTGAATTGCTGTGTGCTCAGCTATACGCGATTGCAAAAAAATTATAGAAAGTAAAGGGGATATACTGGTTCACTGACTTATGAAATGACTGTAGTTCACACAGTGTCCAACGTGGAGAAGATTAAAAGTGAAAAATTGCCGTAACAGTGAATCGCTTAGTATTGAGGGCATTTTGCAGGATGCAGAATATAAATTTTCATGATAATAAAACATAAATCGGTGTGTGTCCAAAATTTTATTTCCATTTCGTAAAAGTTTATTCTTTGCTTCGTAAAAATGACTCTAAATAAAATATAATTATATACAAAATTTTAGATGGATAATCCAAAAACTCGATCGAATTGAATCAAATAGTTAATTAAGTGATTGTCCCCAAACCATACTAAAAAACCATGGAATAAAAACTTCAATTTTCCACTAAATTGATTTTATCTTTTCATTATAACTGACAAAAATACGGTTGCGTGGGTTGCAGCGACACGTGAGAATTATTCAGTGAAAAAAACTCAAAGTTCCACCCTCATTTTTTGTTGGGCTCGGTTCCGGGACGGTTTGGAGCAAGGGTGATGTAGTGATGCTGAACGCTTTTTTCAAGCACCATGGAAGCATGGTTAATGGTCTATTTGTTCCCTCGTTTCGTTACACTAAGGACATCTTTTGTTCGAATGTTGAGGATTAAATAAATAATAATGTATTGTTTTTTGTGTAGAATAAAAATCAAATGTACAACAAATGTTGTGTTACCAAATGAGAGTAAAATAGCAGTTAAACGGAGAGTACATTAGTCCTTTTCGCACGCAAACGTATTGTGTTGGGATTTATGTTTGATCTGGTCTTGGCCATGTTCCATTCAATCTCTCGTTTGTACGTATCTATGTAGTATAAAATACATACGTTAATGTACATATACAATATATGTTCAACTGACCCGAGCAATTCCATCTGTTCCCCAATGTCATGTTTCAATCCCCCCGCCCTTCGTCTTCGGATCGTTTTCCCTATATTCTCGATTCTCATACATCTCCCTCTGTCTCATTCAGTGTGACAGAAGCTAGTAGAGTACAATCGACGTTAGTCAACGTATTACCAATTCCATTTCCCTTCTGTACTGGAGTCTGGGCCGATCGAGGGATTTCTATTCCTCACCCTATCCCTTCGTTTCTCTCTCTCTCTCTCTCTCTCTCTCTCTCTCTCTCTCTCTCCCACAAACACTCGCACTCTTTCTCTTTAATAAATATAATTTTCTCTCACTTCCCCTATCGTAGTCGGAGCATTTTCGCTCAATGTATCAATGATTGCATTGTCCCATTCCAATGGACACGTTTCCATTATGATACCTACGTCAACGTATTATTCGTTCCACTTCCACTTCACATCGATTCCGGTCAATGCATTATCGATTTCGACATTCTACGTCATTGTTTCCAGTCAATTGAGCATCTCTCTCTCTCTCTCTCTCTCTCTCTCTCTCTCTCTCTCTTTCTCTCTCTCTCTCTCCCTCTCTCTCTTTCTTCCTCTTTCTCGTTGTTCCTCTTTTTATCGCCCTCTTTCCCAAAAATAGTGACAGCACCATTTTGCCTTTAGTATTCCCGCATGCGGTTTATCCCGTCGCATCGATCGTTTCGACTTTTCAAGAAAAATCCCTCTTGTAAAAGTCCCTCGATCTTTCTTCGAAACGACACAGTGTCGGGGTGAAGGCTCTTGTCTATGATGTCATAACGCAACACTGGAAAATAGGAATAGCAGGAAAAATCATTTCACCACGAAGCGGTGATGAAACATTATTATTGGAAATGAAAAATCGTGTAGAAAAGAAAATATGTTGCGGAAAAATGATTTAAAAAAAAATGAATTGCCCCACAGCACAAATGTCACTCAGAGTCGAAAAATAATCCATCGGAAAAAAAACTTTTCTGTAATTAGAAGATAAATTTAATCAAAATTACAAAATAAAACAGTCCTGTTGAGTAAATTTGAAAAAACTTGACGAACAAAGTTCGTGAGTCAAGTTTTCAAATTTTTTGAATTCATATTTTGTTCCAAAATATCGCGGCCCATACGATGAAAATATGAAAGACTCAATCCAGACGACTGGGTGCTGACATTGCTTGGGTGCAGGGATCATTAGAGAATTCTTGTCTACTCTCAAGCCGATTTAATTCACTCAATAATTTTCCGGACGATCAATCGGTCCTTGAATGATGACGGAGGGATGAAAAATACTTATAACTATAGAGTGATACTTAAGATTCTCAAGATAACATTGTGGACATAAAGTTTTTTATGTACCGGTAGCATTTAATTCGTTGGAAATGAAATTCTTGAGTCGTTGGGCGCACGCGTCGGAGTTACTCGAGAGGGATTACAACTCTTCCGGAAGGATTAATAGCGTTCCACTACGACCCAGTTCCCAATAGTCTGCAAAACTATATGTTCTTATGTACATACATTTCACACACATATAAATACGAAAAATATATATATATATACGACCCCATAGTTTCCTCCCCTCCGGATATATGCCAAAAAGTTTGCCAAATTTTTCTTATCTTTCTTCTCCCTTTCTCGCCCTTCTTCCTTCTCTCTGTCTCTCTGAACTTTTGCGTCTGCCGTTAAATATACTTTTACGAGTGATTAAAGACGAGAGTTCATCGGGGAGTTGGCCTCGTTCAGTAATTCTCTTCACACTTGCTTATAAATTGAGAGAAAGAGAAAGAGAAAAGATGAGATTGACAGGGACGTGTGTATTATGAAAGTATATACGGAAATCATGTATAAAGAAAGCTTGATGCGAGAATATTACGAAAAGAGCACCCTCTTCCGTGTTACGTTTCCAATCTCGTTATCTTGTCTGTCAGCGTTCTATCGAAATTTCCGCTTGTACGCGTGCCTCTCAGAACTGATAGGGTCACAAATAAACGTGTCTATCAGACGATCCAAAACTTACGTTGTGATTATTGTAACAAAAAATTGCTTAAGATTTGTTTGGCTCTTGAAATTTTGACAATTTAAGATGGTCTTATCATTTTGTTTTATTAATGCAAATGTTTCAGTCTTTTAGCCTATTATTCTGTTGTAAATATTGTAATAATTCATTGTATTATAATTTTTGTTTTTATTATTATTTTATTATCCGATGAACGTGACTTTGGTGGATTTTTATATTCCGATTGCTCCCCAGTTATCGGCTTATCATACCAAGGTGCAGACTCCTTCGTTGCTGTCGGATGCACGATAACGCGTAATTAGGTCGTCGTTATGAAAACCCCTTGGAGTCGACTGCAAGCGCTAGAAATTCCTCACAGTTTGATGCCCGCGTGAATTCTCCCGCGTAATCATGACACTAAATCATCTTGCACACTGAGAATTATTACTGAATTGAGTCAATTGAAATTCCTTACTTTATTATTTTTTGTTTGTTTGTTTTTTTTTTTTTTTTTTTTTTTTTTTTTTTTTTTTTT
>JACEOJ010000121.1:260881-281593 GCA_013761285.1 Campoletis sonorensis
TTTTTTTTTTTTTTTTTTTTTTTTTTTTTTTTTTTTTTTTTTCATTCAGAATTTAAATTGAAGTAAAATTTCGTTCTACAAATGTTTGCCTTTGAATAGAATAAATTTCAATCCAATAAATCATTGATCGAGTTGAATAAAACATTTTTTTCCCGATTGCGTCTCTAATGAAAACGCACGAAATATCGGCTCGTAAAACATCGATGTGCGTGACGCCCGATCTGACAGAAAAAAAGGCAAATTTATGGCACCTCCGTCCAGATTCACCAAATAATTGGCCCGGATCAATAAAAATATGGCATATTGATAAATCTATTTGATCCAGTCGCAAGAAAATGATTTTTTTTTCTTTAATATTCCGCTAGCTCGTTCGAGACTTTGGATTAACGTTTCGCTATACCGATTACTCTGTAATTACACGAGCTTCAAGATTTTGAATGTCACAAACTTTAATAGACGAAAAATGGATAATCAAGAAAATATGATCCACAACGTTTAAGTATATCAGCATCTACAACAATTTTTCCAAACCAATTTTGTAAAGTTTAATACAAATTTAAACTTTCATACGGAATCGTCATTCATATTGCAATTACTGTTAATTCTTCGGACAGAATTGGAAACATTTCGTAAAGCGACAGAAATGGGGACACTTGAGTTTTCCACTGAAAATCCAATTGTGTTAAAACAGGTCGATAATTTCGTTAAACACAGTCGATCAAATATTACTGGATATCAAGATCTGATAAAAAAAATTCAACAATAAATTTCGTTCCTCGGGGAACAATCAGAAAAATGTACTATTGAAATGCCCCGAAATGAGTTTTTTCAGAGACCGAAATGTTGTGTTGGAAAAACAAAAAAGTTGTTATTATCCAATGATATTGAGTTGTCTGTATTTTCAAAAAATCGCTTATTTTGATCATAGTATTGCAAATTCGTCCAACTTTCTTTATTTTTGTGGCGATATTTACATTTTACAGGGTAAAAAAGATAAAAAATTGAAGATTCCAAAGCTCGATTGGTTAAATGGTTAATTGCAAGGTTTTAATTATCTCTGTTAATTGAATATTTCTTATAGTTTGTTTGCCAAATAATAATGTCGTTTAAATGTGGAATCAAAGTGTCAGTAAAATTGTCGAGTTGGTCTCTCGAACTATTGCTATATAATCATATGTACGAATATGCCTCCGCAGTATAAAAGCTATTACCGGAAATTCACAAAATGCACATGGAGCAATAGAAGAGATGCTATATCAATGAAATAATCATTCGTGTTCAATTCACCGGGTGCTCTATTTGAGGGACATAGTTGGGTGGTGGCAATTCATGAAAAGCTGATAGTCTAACGTTTCCGTATACAAGCCACTCTCTCGTATAATGCCACACTGTAATGCATGCATGTCTATATGAGCGTATATACGGGTTACTCCGATCCGACTCGATCCGCTTATTATCCTCGTCGGCTTGCTTTGTCATTTTTATTTTCTTCACGGGCCTCCCATAATTCCTTTCTATATTCGACAAAATATTTTCATTCGATAAATCCAATTTACGTTGAAGCTTCCGGGAAGCTCCGATACATAAACAAGCAAAAAAATGTACCTTATAAAATGCTTTAAAAATCATTCGGAGGCGTGTCAGTAAATTTGACTTCCAAGCTTAGTCTAAAACACACTTCAAAATCAATGATCGTGGATTTATTTTCAGTCAACGCTTCAATGAAATGTCAACGTAGTTTGCGGAGTTGTTTGACAATAATATCATTTGTTATTTCGAATGGAACTGTAAAACCATATCAATTTTCGGGAGAAACGTTTTGTTTTGAGTTCAAAGTTTGATAAACAATGATTTTTCCCCTCATCCAATACAAAAGAACTTACACTTCATATGGCTGTATCTCTGAAACTGAACGATCAAAATTCTTGCTTCATTCATACAAACTTCGTTATATATTCTGTCGTAATTGAAAAAAAAAAATGATAGAAAAGTATGAAAGTTATTCGGTGAAATATGAATTGTTCTACTGCTCCGCAAGGGGTGTAAAAATGTGCAATTTTTCATTATCAGTATCCCGAACACAACAAGGGTGAATCCTTTTGAAATGAACACATAGTTCGACGGAGGTGTAGCAAATGTGTAGTCAAAATTTCGAAAAGATTCTGTAGAAGAATGTGTTGGCCAGACTATTATCTTAAGAATACTAAATTTAAAAAACCGGTGATACGGAATGGCCCATACGTATATATTACTATTATGTTGTATACATATGTCTATATATAAATGGTACTCGTAAGCATAGTAGTAAGCCATCTCCACATACATACAACAGTATTTGTCGTGTATATAATAGTCGCGGCACGGACCACGAAGCCGTGCAAGCGGAAATACTAACGGGTAACGAGAGCAAGAGAAAGAGAAAGAGGAAGAGAGAGAGAGAGAAAGAGAGAGAGAGAGAGAGAGAGAGAGAGAGAGAGAGAGAGGGATCGAAAGAGAAAAGAAGACGAGGAGTATAGTGGGATGGAGAGAGGGTGAGAGATAGAGAGAGAGAGAGAGAGAGAAAGAGACGCTGATGGCACAGCCGGGGACACGGCCATTACCAAAATGTGATCGAGCCATGGCATCCGCGATGTTTCCCCAAGCTCAGCCTCCATCCTCGTTCCAGACATGGTGGTACACGTGTGTCAGTTCTACATATATTCTGCAGTATATGCATGAGGTACATAGTCATCTATAGACATACATTCGTGTCTATCTCCATGTATCAACAGTTTAGATCCGAAACGGCGTACATCGCGGTAATGTTTCGGAATTAAAAAATACGGTGAATTACCAATCGATATTCGTTTTCACATGAACAACTTAAAATGAAGCGTACACGTGTAGAGAATCGAAGTTATGAAAAAAAAAAAATTAATTTTCGAGATTTAAAACGTGTGCAAAAATCATTTGAAGTTCGTCTTCAACGTTGTCACGAGTCAACGATTGTATCTTGACTTGTTTTCAGTCATGCTGCATTGTTTTTTTTTTCCTATGGGCTGCCGACTGTTAAAATACCGTAATGTGCCGGGTTCTCGGAAGGATATTGATCTCACATACGCCTTTTTCATCGTCGGTAGCTCACAACGATATAAAACGAATTTCCTCGTCCTCGATATTCTTCCATATAATCCAAAAACTATTCATATACTTTTTGCCATCTTTACCTCAGTATCCTCAAAATTGGGCACTTTCCCTGGATCTTCAAAAGTCCATCTTCGTGGGAGGAGTGTTATAAAAATCTCATAGTTTTATCGTGACGTCATTCAGTTTGTAAATTCGTTTTCGTTTCTTCATGCGACGATTCTATTTCTCTCTGATTCCTAATTTATTGATGAAAATTTTTGTTTAATTACAATATTTATTCCATCCAACCATTCGCATTATTTTGTGAACATTAAGCTGATGTAATCCCATAAGTGATGAGCCCACAGCGGTCACAATGTTTGTTTGTAGTACACACAAAATATGAAACGATAATTTTAATGAGGTTTTTAAAAGAATTCGGATGAAAAAATCTTATGTTTATAAATGTGAAAAAAAAATAAATGAATAAAATAAAAAAAAAAGAATGACAGTCTTGAGAAAATTCTGCGGAAGGTTAATTTGTTCAAAAACATGAGTTCAGTATAATCATTTAAAAAAAAAATACAGCAATGGTATCTCGTGAAAGATCTATTGTACAGAGAGAAGTACTAAGAATCTCGATGAGGAACGTAATAAAAAGGATTATACAGTATTTGTTTTCTTTTTTTCTTTTCGAACCACTCTAATAGGCACACCTATATTTATGCACTTAGCTATATAGCACGTAAGGAAAGATATAAAAAAGGGCGTAGATTGTGAGATTTTGAGATCGAAAAACGGTGGTTTACGCTGTTTTGCTTGTTGGTATGGAGTCAATGTATACTACGCGCGTTCCCACCTTTGTAGAAGCTCATATGCATATATCGATGACTTACAATCTAAAGGGTATGTCGCTCGGAATTCAAAGCTTCGAGGGATGCGAGTTACGCCCTTTTTATCGCTATCAGTCGACAGAACGAACGTATACATATAACGTTTCTCTACCCCATCGATCGGTGCGATTCTCTCCGTCTCTCCGTCGTGCTATCTCACTTTTAGCTGGCCCTGGGCTTGCCTGGCGTTGCATTTGCCCCGTAAATACGTGCTCGAGCGTGGAAGCGAAGAAAAGTGTACGGGTATATATAGTTTCGGGCCATCTTATACAGAGTATACAGTGTCTAGCTGACTAGGTGGGCGGTGTATAAGCTACACCCAAGTATATGAGATAAGAACGTCGATACATCTCGTAGATCCACTCAATGTTATACTACGTACACGTGTAAAAGGGTCAATAGGGTAATGAGGGTCCAGGGATAATGACGGTTATCTCTATATTTCGAAAAAAAATTCTCTTATACGAGAATCGTATTGTTATTTTTCGTGTAGAACTTCGTAAATAATTTTTCACGAATTTGCAATAATAAATGTAATGAAATAGAGAATAATCAAAATGGAATTCCAAAGATACAGCTTTTATAAGTGCAGAATAATTGGACGTTTTAAATAATAATCTTTCTAAACTTGGATCAAATTCAAGGGGACTGGGAACGAACATCTCGTCGAAAGATATTAATTATTCATCTGAAGACACATTGTTTAATTATGCTTCTGAATCAAACCCGCTTGATTTACATTCGATTTTATAATTCATTTACCAGAGGATAATTCTGACAACCGACGTGTCTTTTCGTATATCTTATTTTCATCCGTATTAATAATTAAAATAAGAAAAAAAAACTCAAAATTGTATGGTAACAAAAAAAAGATTATTATGATGATCAAATAAAAAATGCATTCATCGACTTTGAGTTAGGCCACCAGCAGATATTTGTTAGATTTGAAAAAAAAAAGTTTTCTTTTTGTATCTAAGTCTAAAATATATATTTAAAGCCAGAATATTGCAAATAATTCGAAATATTAAATTTTCTTGTTATAAAAATTCATACACAGAATAAAAAAAAAATGTTCATAATAAATTCAATGAGGAATGCTATATATTTATGAAAAGATAAATTCAACGAAATCTTGTTACAGAGACTTGTTTTCAAATTCAAAAGCTCAATAATCATAATAAGAAGAAAAAAACTGACAACGACAGATACGCTGTCGTCCGGGTTATAAAAGGTTTATACTTTTTGTTCATTACTTGGATGGGTGACCGCTTAGTCGTGCGCTGACAAGGGTATCGATCGTTGAGTGGGAGGCCACTTTTCCCGAGGCTTTAGTCGGTGTGCTCATACGAACACCAAAGAATGAAGAAAAATTTGATCATCTGTATCGGCACGAGTTTTCTTCAGTTAACTTATCCCCTCATGAGAATTTGCTACGGTCGAGGAATTCGGCGACGAGCATAATAGAAGGGACTAACCAAGAGATAAATTCAAGGTCGTGCAAAGAAATATTGTCGCAGTTTTCGAGTCGTTGAAGTAATCCATTTAATACTCTGAACTAATAAAAATCATATCGCCAACATTTATTATCATATCGTCGATTAATCGGAGCAATCATCAGGAAGTAATAAGCAAACCTTTCAAAAATCTTTTAGAAGTCACTTTGAAACAAAATCGAACCCAACAAACCAACATCGGCATGAAAAGTTGTAGGTTAATTCCCATGGAATAGTAAAGACGGAACACCATTCACCAATTGTATGGCAACGCATGATACTCCAAAACGACTCTGATTACGTTTTTGTTGCTTTTTAGTTCTAAGGTCACCTTAACGAGGTTCGATCGCAATAATCATAATAAAAAGTACCGGCGAAATGATGAAATACAATTTTTCCAAGATAACTTTTTGAAACTTTGCGTGAATCGTCTTGATCGTTGTATCATAATGTGTAAAAAATTTGAGAAGGTTACAGGGTCTGGTAATCGAGAAGTTCAGTGTTTAAAATCGCAACTTTAACATGAGGTCTTATGGGAAGTTGCGAAAAAAGACGATATTTTACAACTTATAACTCGACTTCTGAACGCTCAAACTTCCTCAAATTTGATCCACAGTTGAGTGTGATTGTTAAGAAGATTCATACGAATTTTGAACAATTAAACTTGGAATTTGTCGAACATTTTGGCTATTTCGTAGTTCTTCACGGTTAGGAAAAATCGAAAAGTGACTGGAAAAGAAACGGACCCAATTTGCAGAGCAGGCTCGTAACTAAAATGCAACGTTAACGAATTGTCTTGTAAAAAAT
Source organism: Campoletis sonorensis (assembly GCA_013761285.1). Classification (NCBI taxonomy): domain Eukaryota; kingdom Metazoa; phylum Arthropoda; class Insecta; order Hymenoptera; family Ichneumonidae; genus Campoletis; species Campoletis sonorensis. The sequence continues at coordinate 267,180 of JACEOJ010000121.1, forward strand.
ATTGCAGTTTAAACAGTGGTAAAAAAAAGTGAACGACTAAAAAGGCGAATGTTATTTTTGTCTTCATAGTTCATAAGGATTTCTGCATACAACGGTTGCTCGATGCGTGACCATGTTTATAGTATAGCAACAGGCAGTATTGCTCAGAGCAATATGAAAGACGAAACTTTTGGCGGGAGTACAAAAACGAAATGTCTGAAAATCCGTGACTCCATTTCCTGTGAAAGAATAGAGATTTCGCGAAATAGTGAAATGTTATCTTTGAATTAATCAGGGAACAATTGCTTGCTTAAACGAAAAAGTCAATTAACGAAGAGGAAATGACACTCTTATTTGCCGGAAACGTCAATAGTCTCGGAGAATGCTAGAGAAATGTACATTTTTTTCTAACTGATTTCTGTGCATTGTTTCATCCCAGGTTAGTCTGCATGGGGCATCAAGTTTTTGACTTTCCAAATATGAATCTTGCAGGATCGTGTGCGAGCTTCGGACCTTCATGTAATTCGTAGCGACGCAGTTTATGATGTCGTTATCCTGTTACCATTTTGTACGCGTAACGTTATTGAAAACTGTTTTGACAAGTTACACTCTCTTGCATTTTCATTGATTATTCATTTCTCTTGAGGTGGAAATTTATTTTACGAAAAAAAAGAAGATTCTCATTGAAAAATACACACAAGAATATCGACTATGTATTCTTTAAAAAAAAAACAAAAAACTATTTCAATGGGCCCGAAAATTGAAATGCAAATTGCAAAAAATTCCGAGAAGTTGTCAGTCAAATTCCATCACCACCGCGAGACTTTATTCCAATAAGCAGAGCACATAAAAAAACAGCAACGAAACTGCATCGATCTAGGTCAAATTTTTCCATCAAGTGAATAATAAGTTTGCGGGACAAAACAAAGCACTGCCTTTTTTTTACCAACGTTATAAGATAACTATTCAAAGCGGTTTGCAGTCACAGATCTGCTGAAAAATAAAAATAAAATAGAATCGAAGTATCAAGGCATGAGGGAAAGAATAAGCATTTAAAATAATTAATGGCATAAACGGCAAAAGTTGATTCATTGACCCCACTGAAAGATTCAATTGTCGGACGTTTCGGAGTAACTCGTGTTAATTCGACGGTTGTCAAACATAAATAAATAGGCAAATACAATGTAATATGTAAATATTGAAAAGTGTGTCACTGTAATTTTATAAACTCATTTTTTTTTCGTACCTACTGCTAAGTCATTCTTTATTTATCAATATTTCATCCGAGGTAGTTACTAATGTACAAAAAAAATATATATATATTTCTCTACATATATTAATGTTTACTAGCGTTCAATCCAAAATACATATCGCTTATTGCAGAATAAGATACATCTTGTTCATAAGCAGGCTCAAACGTTATAGCAACATAATGTGTGTACCCGCAGAGGGAAGATCACCGAGCCTTCCAGGAGGTAATGAATTTCTCGTGAATATTCCATTGCCGCTGTTTTGTTGGATGCTGATGCACGCTGGATACGAACGCCGATGGCGAAATATTCGGTAATGTTTTGACCTCACTGTTACTATCGGCAACATACATGCATGAATATATGTATATAAATATATACATACACGTACAAATGTATATACGGGAAAACTGAGTTGATATAATGTTATAAATCGATTTTGGAAATCCGGTTTAATGCGTGTCACACGCACGCATACATCTATGTATATTGTCTACATATTAGGTAAATGTACATAGATACAATGTATATAGATTGGTTGGTATATTGAACGATATAGCTATTATCCAATGGTATAAGCATCGCTCAATTATTCAACGTTGGATTCGACGATTCTAAATGGTATTTGTGTCTGTGTGCGTGTGTGTTTGTATGTATTTGTACGCGTGTGGGATTATGTATGGGTTCTGAATCGGTGAAAGCACGAGATTCGGTGTTAAATGTGTACACTCTCGAAGATATATATCTATATGTATTGGGTTTCTATATATCTTGATCTGTAACGTCGAGAGAGTTAATTCGGGAAGACCCCCGTCGTTCTTCGTATGTATGTATATACTTGGATGTCTGTATCCTTTAGAGATATGTCTGTGTGTATGTATTTTTTTGTGGACATGTGTGTGTGTGTGTCACGTTCTCTTCCCGCGATGAGTCCTGCCGGGTTCCTAGGGTGACCTTATCGCTCGGTTTAGGCTATCGATCGTACACTGTATGGTCCTTACCACTCCGGATTCTGCAATGAATCAATAATAAGAAACTGATTAGCTAATGGTGTGAATTATAAAATAACATTAGTGTCTAGTCTTAGAATTAACTAAATTAAGTTTCCTCTTAAGGTTTCTTCATATCCTCTCGATATATTAATATTTCTGGCGAATTATAATTAGTTTAATGCCCATAGTCATTCGGCTGCCCGTACCAGGAGGCCAACTTTAACTATTAACGTCGACGACTGGCTTTCAATCAATGGTTTCAATCTTCCATGTCTTCGGAACATATCGATTTTCATGCATGATGTTTGTCGATTTTTCATCGAGCAATCGCAATCATTAATTTTTCACGTATGACTTGAAATCTGGGACCTTTTTTCTCTTGTGTCATTTCCCAATGTTTGCACTCGATTTGTCTTGTTTTTTTTTTTTTTTTGGAAATTGGGCACAACTATGCATGAAATGGTTATCGAAAAAATCAGTCATTTTATCTGAGTGACTGTTTTTTTTAGATTTTAAAGAATGGACGATAAATCAACAAATTGAACACTTCATCGTCGTAAAAAGTTTCTCTGAAAAATTGTTGATCCGGAGCAGTGTAAATGAAATTTACATTTTTCTGATACCTTAGACTGTAAAAGGCTCATTTAAAAATAATTTCGGATCGAATTGTGCTTTCGTCCGAATCGATGTTGGGCTCTAGTCTCTGGACAATTGACCTTGCGTTTCTCAACGCGAAGATAGGCTGAATGTTTCCTTTCAACATATGTCGGAGCGATCGATATCCAGGATGAGGAGGTCGTTTGAATCGATGTCCTTCAGACGTGATCGAATCGTCATGATCGAAATCGTTCAATTCAAACATTTTTTTCAAATACGTAATTTGTTTTCCGAGCTTGAACGCTTACGAATAAATAAAAAGGGAAGGAAGGTTAAGAAAAAGCAGAAAAAGTAAACGGCGATGGTAAAAACTTAGTAATTTCGTTTTATAAAACAAAAAGTATGAAGTGTAGTGGCTGCTGGTATCTCGGTTGATTCGACCATAGAGGACTGCGGAGTAATGTCACAGAAAGAAGTTGAGGTTCGAGCTTTTGAGAAGCGTCACGCCGCGAATAAAACGATGTCAGTGAAAGCCAAGCTGGAGAAAGAGGGAAACTGAGATGGAGTAAGAAGGAAAAAGAGAAGGAGGGCAAGTAAGCGAGGAAAAGGGGAGGATGAAAGACGGAGAGAGAGGCAGCATAAACTCACTTAGAAGACCGCACCGCACCCGAGTGTTTATGAATACGTAAGCGAGAGGCGCTTTTGCGGTTGAGTGCGCGTGAGTTCGTGGTGCCGTTTGTGTGGCATCGTGTATATATGTGGCTGGTTGGCGTGTTTGGTGGCGAGAAAACACACACGCGGTGTCGTGGTAACGTTACTACGAGTACCGTACGTATAATGTAACGAAGACGACATGAGGAAGGGACGTTTTTCACTACGTATAGGGGAGTCTGTGCCACACGCTTGGATACTTTTTTATAAACCGATCTCCCTAACCTTACTTAAGCTAATGTAAGACACTGACTGCGACACCGGCAAAAACTGCTACACAAATGTTTTTGAATGCACCCTAAACGGCGAGGAATGTCTGAAGAAACCTTGTTCTATCAATCTTCGGTTTGTAGGCCTTTGTTTTTTGTCAGACAAATCGATGGACCTCTGGGATAAGTGACAGCATAGATTTGCCATCAATATATAAACTATGAACAAATTTGTAAGAAAATAACACACTGTGAACGTGAAGGATTGTAATTATAAATAATTTATGTACACAAATATAGTTTGCTGAATAAATTGAAAGGACTTGAAATTATATTCAACAACTTATCGGTAAGAATCGACAATATGATCGTCGCTCGGCGAAATATCTAAATATGACGGTAAAATGAAAAATAAAAATATGAATACAGTTTCATCTCAAGCGAGTTTCCGGCTATTGAATTAAAAAGGAGGAACCAAGCCTTCAAATTACATTTGCACGTTGCTTCTTCCTTCCTTTCCTTTTCTTTCGTGGAGCTTCCTCGAGATACCTCGAATTTAATAATGTACTTGTCCACGAAGCAAGCTTTATCAAACAATAGCAAATTATGAGAGGCAAATACAATTTTCCGTTCTCTTTTTTTACAACAATTACTCCGTATTATTTTCGTATTATATTTTTTCAATAAAGTTGCGAAATATTTCAATGAATCTTTCACACGCAAGACAAAAACTATTGATATGCATTCGGTTTTATGCTGCATAACATTTCGATATGTTTCTTATAATAAGTAAAAGCATTTTTTTTAACCTTCATTTTATATCGATTTTCAACTTAGAAACTTGGGCTCAAAATCCAAATTAGCTGTCGAAAAATAATTAAAAATCAGAGAGATTGCCGGGTTGCTGGGTTTTCAATTTTTTGAGAAAACAAAAGTATAGCTCATTCCACAATTTGAACGAAATGTCGATCGATTTTCGATATTTAATTAAACAACTTTTTTTTGAAGTTTTCTAATTATAAGGAAAACCCAAAAATTTCTTTCAAAAAAAGGCAAGAGCATGGTAAAATGTTAAAATTGACGTTACAAATCATTTTGATTGTGTCCGCTCTTTCGTTCACCGGTTCGCAGGTTTATAAGTGAATAAATATTCCTAATGTGTCGCCAGTGTTACGTGATCTTTACTCAGTACCTTATGCAAAACTTTTCCCAACCCATTCATGTTCAAAATTTTAATATTATTGGTGAAGAAATTCCAAAATTTTGTTACATCAAGACAAATTTCTGGATAAATTAAAATTCAACCATAACTAAAATAAACCATGCCACCGATTTTTTTCTTTGAACAATATACTCACCCATTATGCAAGATTTATCAAAAAATAAAAAATAATGAGAAGCAAATATGATTGCTAAGAAGTTTTTCTTTAAACATTATTTTGCTTCTCTATTATAATCGATGCGTTGAAATTCCATAAACTGAATTTTTATAATAACAATCATTTGTGAGTTTTAATATTCTTTAAATAGTGATTCTCCACAAAATACTCGCACACACTATTATGTCGTATATTTTTTTCGATATGCTATATTCTACATTTCATATTTATTTACTTTAATATCATCCGTTTTGTCGAGAGCAGAGAAACGTTAGTGATGTGCAATGCAGTCTCATCTTCTCAACAAATAACGAACGTGGAATTATAATATATGCGAAGAAGATGTGAAGAGAGATGGAGATTCGCGATGAGAAACTTGGTCTCGAGAAACGAATTATGTACTTCGTATCTGTGTACTTATAGTTTATGTGTATACACGTCACTATAACCAAATCTACTTGAGATGTATTTTTTCAGCGACTTTTAAAGTAATTTCACTATTTCGAGCTTTTGTGCTTTTTCGAGCTTTTATACGCTCCCCAAGTCTTTTGTGTTTCGTTATTAAGAAACTCGGATTTTCGTCGAGCGAATATATCAAATTATTTTGCATATAGTTCCAAACACGCTGATTTTATATAATACTTTTCTTTCATGCTCCAATGTCCATGTTGCGAATGAATTGTTTATTACTTGGAGAAAAATTGTGGTTATACTGCAAAATAAATAATGAATTGTCGATAAATTAACGTGAAAGATGTTTCATAAGAACTTTTCCTCAACAATTCATCAAATATTTTTAATCCAAAATACCATAAGACGATTCAGTTGAAAAAAAAAAAAATTTATACCAAAGTCAATCACGTCAAGCGCCTGAGATTTTGAAAAATATTGTTATTCCAACGTGTTAACTTTTTTCGTTAGACTTCCACGAAAAAAAATCGCGATTTCATCCAAACCAACCGTCTACCCATGCAATAATAATAACTGTCTATTTGTCGAAGATTTTTCGTAATCTTCCAACGCAAGTACTCTCACTGAAATAAATGAACGAAAAAGCGAGTAAAATTATTTGATTTATCCTCAAGGTATGTCATTTCGAGGCGTAAAACAAATTTGTTCAGCAGCTCGATATCCAGGTATGTTTGCAAATAATATCAGACATAGATTCAATGAAAACAGGACGAGGTGTTGGTATATATCTCTGAGATAGTTGTTTATTGTTTTCTCAGTGACAGAATACACAACTTTCATCTCGAGAGTATCATGTCCTAATATTGATTGACTTTTTTTCATGGCTCTTTCATACTTTCCCATTCGACCCCTATTATTCCTCCACTTTTCGTCGTCTTTAGCCTCCCTCAGGATGACATCTCTATTTTGCACCCACATAGACTTATAAAAATGTATGTGTGTATGTATGTGGGGGTTTGGGAGGGTACTAAAGATGGAGATGACGGGTCCTTACGCTTTCTCGAGGGTTTCAAGGGGTGTCCTAGGCTTTTATGTTCTTTGTTAGTTCTACGGAAGATAGAAAGACAAGAGTGAGAGATGGTCTGTGAGGGGAATAACCTTTTTTTTGTCTACAAGGGAAAAAAGGACACGGGAATGCCTGTGGGTTTCGGTGTCCAAGTGGATGCTCGAATGAACCCTCATAAACACACATATACATGGGCGGACGGTAATCCACACACGTTGCTAAAACACCCTCGCGAGAAACGTCGGGATTACGAGAGAATTTGGTCGTGGATTTGGGTGGGCGACGAAGTGAATAATCGTATGCCCGTCGTGTCCTCATTAGGATGGTTTTGCTCACCTGCTGATAATAAGTGACGGGTATTATGAGAATCCTTCTGCAACGTCCGTTTCGTAAAAGTCTGTATCCTGAGGGGCAATGATAATCAGTGTGCAGATGACGCCTGTTGGGAAAGCTCACTGGCATTGTGACGACGAGTGTCGATAATCCTACCACGAGAACAACGAGAAATAATATTCTCAAAGATATCGACATATTATCTCTTCTCTTTTCTCCAACAGAAGTAATCTCTCTTTGTTTGTAACGTAATTAATTATTTTATCACCGAATCAACTGCTTTTGATTTGATCGTAATTATCAATCGCGATCGATATTTTATTCACTGAATGTTTCATTTACTATTTCGGATTGTTTAGAGTAACTTGTTCCACGAAAGTTTTCGTGTACAGAAACGTAGCGTGAAAAGACACTGAACGAGTGTATGGTCGGTAATTGAATGAGGATTAAGCTCACAAGCGACTGGATTAATGATGCTCTTTCATCTTCCTTTTTCTCTTCATCTTTATCTCTCTCTCGCTCTCTCTCTCTCTCTCTCTCGCTTACTCCCTGTTCGCAATTTCTGCTTCTAGGAGAAAGAGGGGCACTTGAACGTGAGAGACGGTGGGTTTTGGGGGTAGGGTGTAGGCGCGAGTAAACCACTAAGCGACGAACGATAATGGCGAGAAGTAACATTTCCGGTAGGTCCCATGCGGAAACGAGAAATGTGCTGGCGACCACTGTACGTCATCCTGGTGGTGGTAGAGCTCGGTCGGGTTGCGGTTACCAGAAGAGAACGTGTGGAGCAAGACGAGAACATGTACAAAATGAACATATCTATTTCTATATATATTCATACCGTACGTAAATGGTATACACACGTATACGAACGTATCAGGGATTGTAAAACGTCGAGTGTCGTATCGCACGAGTGTAGTAGTTAGTACTCGCATATACCGCGAGAGTTGACCTAAAGCTTTCGTCCTCCTTCTCTCATTAAGCTCCGATCCGGAACGATGGCTCACTCGAACTGGACAAGAGCACTTTTCATTCTAGCCTTCCAACTACGTGTTAGAAGACTAACTTTTTGACGAATTAATCGTCGATGACAGGTACGTTGATGGCTGGCTGTGTTATTCATAGATACGTCGATCTCAATATTGATATATTTTTCGAAATAAATATTGTACACATGCATTTACTAAATAGAGATGGAAAGTCAAATCATCTGAACATATTATCGTGATGAATTCTTTTATCGGCATGGATTTTTATAGTCATCTCGTATACCATTCATAAATTCAGAGTGACGCTGCTCTTTTAAATACATCAATGGAATATTTTAGGCTCTGTGAAAAGAGCTTGTGTCGCTTTGATTAATGAGCAGCTTTTCAGTCATTTTCCTTTTGATATCATCTCATAGAAGATTTCGTACAGTAGATTTGTTTGCTACTGATGTGTCACATACTACTTCAGTAGCAATAAAATCACAACGTACTCAACCAACAAGCACTGTGTCAGATTTGTTTTTTTTTTTTTTTTTTTTTTTTTACTTAAAGTACTGCAACAAAACACCACAAACGTCACATTTTCATCAACAGATTCTTCGACGTTTCCCACGAGAAAAATGAGGCTTTGCGAGCTGACATATTCAAAAGTATTTGAAACTAGAACGTAATCGATGTGAAGAAGTGACTGTAAAAGAAAATCTTTTCACGTAATATTTACAAAAAATGAAATAGTACAAAAAGTACTCGAAAGCAAAGAGTTCTGAGTGTATTTATTCTTACGAATTGTACGTTTTGTATACGATGATACACGATTTTTAATGAACGATACATTATGTTGAATATTTTATTTTATTTTTGGTAGAAAAAAAATCTCTTAATTAACCACTTCATCCTGCAACGACTTCTATGACGTTATATTGAGAGAAGAAATGAGAACGTCAGCTACGTCTATTTGTGGTAAGAGCATGCCAACGTGGAACTTTTATCAGACATCCTACTTCGATTCGCAAGTGTGGTATTGGGAAAAACGGTCACGTGCCAGGCTCAAGGTCTCTCGTGGTTTGGGATTTCCGTTATAAACATGCAAGTTTATAATTGCGTTACGAAAAATATCTGGTGACGCGATAAGTGCCTCGAAATCTGAATCATCCGGGCTCCTGCTCTGATTAAAAAGATAAATTAACCATTTTTCTCTATCACAGCAACGAAGCTTTGAAACAGGGATGAAATTATTCACTGAGATTTACGTGTTGGAATGCTTCAAATTGTTTAAATAGCTGAAAAAATAACTTTTGATTATTTAATATTCGAAACATTTCACACCCAATTTGAAGAGTTCCAATTTTTTGTTTCCAGTCATTAAAAGAACCGTTTCAATTTTGAAGAATTTACAACTATTGGAATGTTTTGTTACTGATTTTTCATCTAATACGAAAAATGTATAAGTAAAAATCTTTAGACAATCTTTTCTTTCACCAATTACTTATCGTGAACCGAAATATTGGAATTGCCAGATCTTAAGAATTATTTCCTACGAGTTATTTTTGAGCAGATAATTTAAAAAAATATCTAATGGTTTACTGTAAACTTTGTAACGAGGATATAAGATGCGATTAGGAAGCTTCTAATTAAGATGATAAAATAATAGTTATACGCCAATTAAAAGATAAACTGATATCCGCGATTGTTTGAAAATTCCCTGGAGGCAAAATAAAACTGGTATTTATAAGAAACATTGGTCGATGGGGGACGATGGAGCCTTTTCTTCTGGCGGCACGTACGTATCGGAAGGATTTCAAGCCCTCGGGGAATCTCATCCCCCTTGTATTTCCCTTTGACTTCATAAACATGCAGACTATTCTCCTTTCTCTTCCATTCTCTCTATCAAGCTGTTGAATTCCCATTCCCGTCGCGCTGAGTGCCCATTAGCAAATTTCCACAATCGCGGGCTACAACACCTTGGCCGAAACAGCCGGGAAATAGAATGTTACCGCGAGATGCATTTGTGGATTCTCAAGGGGTTATTGTGTGCCTTTCGGTATTTTGATTTCTCCTTATTCTCACTTTGTTTCCGCTTGTTTTCATAATTGCTCTCCTCTCGATTCGCGAATGGAGAATAATTGTTTGACGCGTTTTTCTTTCTTTCTAGGGTCTCTTTTACTTTTCTATGCTTTTTTTGTTGTTGCCGTTGTTTTGGTTTTTTTTTTCATCGAGGTCTCTCTTGTTATGTTATATCTTTCTCCTTTGAATCGAGGCTGCTCTCTCGTTTGTTCTATTTCTTTTTGTTCTTCTTTTCAAGACTGATCTCTCTCGTTGTATCCTCAGCACGAACATCTTTGTACCTTTTCGAGTCCTCGTCCTGCCGCTCCGGCTTCATCCTCAAACTCAAGTTATACCCATGCCAATTAACGATGGCCAGACCCGGATTTCCCACGAGGCCTTTTACACACGTATATACACACGTACACACATATATATATACGTTCACATGTATATTCATACAAACATAAATGCATCTATATATTCCTATGTACACGTTCTCTTCTAGCCTCATACGCCTCACAGATCTTCCCGCGCGCGAAAGCACGTCGAGGTCGTCTCGATATACCTGCTCTTCGAAGTTTGGCCCCGCTCGATTCTCCGCGCTTCCAACTTACCAGCCAACTCCAATTAGGATCTCTGTATCCGATATTGCGCGAGCGACTTTATGAGACGATCAATGAAGAGGCAGCAGGAAGAGAGATAGTAAAGGAGTGAGAGTCAGATGATGAGAGAAAAAAAGGAACAAAAGAAAAGTTAAAAAACGAAAGACAAAAAAATGATGAGTGCGAGCTTAGCGGTTACTATTCGTTATCGCACGCAGACTTTCCCAATTTACATCTTTCTATTCTATTGCACGGCTTTCTTTTTTCTTTAACTTCGTTCACTTCAGGCCAACGCTAAGCATCGATCCTTCACAGCAATTACGAGCTATACGATTTCTCAACTTGCAGCGATTAATCGAACCCAGTTATTACGTTTGAATACATTTTTCCCGACCGAGAAAATTATCCGATCGAAAGTAATTTCGTGTACAGAAAAGTTTTTATTTATCGTGTTGCACCATCAAAAAACCTTTTCCAAAGAAACTTTTTTTTCACTTAAAATCAATGGGAAATCGTAATTGATGCTATTTTAGTATCACTCGGACTTCATTTTTTACGGTTATCAAAATTCTTCCAACTACTTTTCTTCAATCGGTCCAGTCAAATTTTCTCGTGAACGATCGAATGCTTATCCAAATTTGTCTCGAATCTAATTTCTACGTACGTTCTTTAATTTTTTTTCCCAAAAATCGATATGATTCAAAATCTTTTTGTCTTGATCAACACAAAGGAGAAAAGTGGTTTCATCATTTTCGAATCTATTTTCTTCAAAGGCCTAATGTCTCGTATATATCACGGGGATTCACTATATGAGAGTGTGTCGTCGTTCGACAGATATCCTCTAGGGAATAGGAAAAAAACACCGGAAGTATGTCTGCCGCGGGTCTCGACTATCCCCCCATGAATTCTCGAGAATCTCTCCTAAAGCTTGCAATGGACGTAGGTCAGAGAAAGAGACAGAAATGGGCAAATGGGGAAAGGCAGATTGGATGTGTGTGCTCGTTCAGCGTTTATGTGCGAAGAGAAAAAGAAATAAAGAGAGAGAGAGAGAGAAAGAGAGAAAGAGAGAGAGAGAGAGAATGAGAAAGCCGTTGGCGAAAATTCTCTCTATGGTATATAACCAAGAGAGGCGAATTTTATGATAGCCCAGGGCTACTTGGTTTGCGGCGATACGCATCTTTACCAACGCTCGCTAAATAATCCACCCGTACAAAGCAAATATATATAAATACTCATACGTACATGTGCATATATATATATATATAGATATACACGTAGTCGTACCCGTAGCACGATAAGACACTCCCCGGCTCGATAAACAGGATTTATACGGTGTCCTTTAGGTTCAGATTATGCTAATGAACGTTGTTACGCATAACTCGTGAGATATTATCGAGCTGTATATGTGCAAAAGCGTTTTGTATCATCACAAATCTCAAACCTGAGGCATTTCTCAACACAGAATTTTTCACTCGTCTTACAAATTACTCGCTCCCTCCCTTTCTCTCTTATTCCCATTTCCACAATTTTTATCAAAAAACAATATTAGCAGCTTGCATTAGAGATGAACAACGACCAGGAACGACTTTAATGCTCAGCATTGTGCATTTAAACAAAAAGAAGAAAAAAATGCATCTCAATGGAGTAAAGCAACACTAAAAATTCCCTTTTCTGCGGTATCTGTTTCTAATTTTAACACCTCGTAGAGTAAAAACGGTGTATTCGATTCTGTGGTTAATGCGGCACACCTTCATTTGCACACCATTTCCTTACGTACTTTTTTTTATCATTTATGTTTACAGTTCATTTATTCATTATCGCCAAACATTATTCCGATCCCAGAATTTGTGAAATTATTCTTTCAAAACGATACAAGACATCTACAATAAACTTTTGTAAATTCATTATTTCTATGGATGTTTATTGCTGATAATGGATGATTAGCTTTATATTGCAGTAAAAACCCTGTGAAATGCTGAATATTTTATCGACCAATTTGATATTTAAGTACCATTTGTGTGGCGAATGTTCCAATTTTCATCTGCCACACATCAATGATGTTACTTAGTTATTCTGTTTGAAAAATGTTTTATTCAAACCCCTTGTTACTGACCAAGTACCTTTCCCCGCGTATTGAACGTACGTAGTTAATAATTCTGGATACTGACGAGAAGCGGGTTAATAATTTCATGTAACAAAACTTTTAGATGTGTCATGTTGCTCGATTCTTCTAAATTATTCGAAGCCTTAAAATATAAATCGAATTCGAAGAGATAAAAAAGAGGGTTTCGTTAAGAAGAAACATAATTGGGAAATAATTGTGTGGGCAATGAAATAGACTTATCGTATTCGATCAAGTCTTTGCTGAATCGAAACTTTTACATTTCAATCCTGGCATTTAAATCGCATATTTTTTATCTTTAATCGGAGGGTCTGGTTATTGTCAATGCATAGATTATCAAGAACATCGATTATTGAGAAAATCGATGCAGATTTATTAAATGGCCTTTGCATCACTGACTCTGGTTAGAATATTGATAAATCACTTCGCGGATAGTAGCTTACGAATAATGTGGCTGCTGGGATATAAATATCGTACAATAATGGCGAGATGTCGAGTGAACGCCCTACGCACGATTGAATGAAACACTTGAGGTATTATTATCCGCGAAGACCCTTATCCGTTATGGAAATCGGGAAATCCAACACAATACGGTGTCGATAACACTCACGTAACGCTCATTTTGCCACGACTATAGGAAACCCTATTGAACTTCCTCTATACCTCTACAATAGCCATTCCTTGTGTACATAAATGGCTTATGCCACCAAATCTCGATCACACGCACCTAAATTCCGTTGCACTACATATTTGTTTTCGTCCACCACGGTTTTACAATTCATTCAACTGATTCTGATATGAAAATAACACTTGAAAAAAAAAAAGACTAAGAATATTTTACACTTTGGAAGACATACACAATTTAATGAATTTTAAGTAAACAAACATAAATATGACTTTGTTATTATTTTTCAAGCGTTTTTGGAAACAAGTTAATTTCATATAAATAGAAAAAAAAAATGATGAAATCGTCATTATAGTATGCAGAAAATTTCCAATTTATTTTTCTTTCCTTGTACTTTTTTGTACAAGAAATTTCTGATTGACGTAATATTTTTAAACAGAAATACATCCACAAAAAGATTAAATTTTCTGAATTGACATTAAGTCCTTTGATAACAATTTGTATATTAAAGCACTAAAAAGTTGATGTATTGAAAAAGAAAAAAAATATAAAAAAAATTTTTTGCCCGGCTATTTATTGAAAAAAGAAAATCGTGAGAAAATGTTCATCATAGTAACGTGTAAGGTTGAACTATACGAATGCATTCATATCTCTATATAAGTGCTCCCATGAATGTATTTGCCTGCTCGATCGAATTGCTAATTACGCATATAAAGGAACCACTTCATAGCAGTCAGGACTCGTTTAAGGACCAGAAAAGCGCCCTCCGTATAAATAATTCAATTTGATCGACAATCCCCGCGGTCATGAACAATCATAAAATGTTTTTTAACAACCGGAAGTATGTCTCACGGTACAACGAAGAATCTGGTTCGATGCAGTGCGGACTTGTTAGATCGGAAAACATTAGACTTGGAGATAGACAACGAACAGTATTTCGCCGTCTTCTTTTACAGCGTGACTCAGGCCACGTGTAATTGAATGATTAACGGCTAAATGCATCCGCATTCGTATAGATGTATATTTTACGCCACTATAACCGACTCTTGTAACAAACCCCTCTCTCTCTCTCTCTCTCTCTCTCTCTCTCTCTCTCTCTCTCTCTC